>RJWM01035600.1:0-18857 GCA_004363535.1 Dasyprocta punctata
GTGGCGGGTCGGAGTCCGTCCCCGGGCGCGCCTGTGATAAGATCACCCCGCCCGCGTGACCCCAGTTGCACTGCCCCTGGCCCCGCAGTGACTCACAGATGTCCTCCGCCGCCCGGCCGTGACCGTAAATACCTGTGGGCAGAGGAGCAGACGAGGGCGGGGAGCGGGGTGCGCCCAGACCTGCTCCCGCCCACTCAGCCAGCGGGCCAGCCCGCACAGCTGACCCAGGACCAGAGGCTCTGAGCCCCGCCGGCGGCAGCCCCGGACAGTGGTGTAGACCAGGCCGGGCAGCAGGAAGCAGAGCCCGAGGCCTGCGGTTCCGCTCCTGCCTCTGCCACTCGCTAGGTCCAGGATCCTGGGCAGAAACAGAGCCTCAGTTTCCCTAAGGTGACGCTGACCTGACGCCTAGAGCTTCCGAAAGGGCACGGAGCTCTCAGTCAGGCTGTTTTAATTCAGCGGCAACTCCCCGACTGCCTGTCACTGGCAATACGCAGGTGACAAAGTGCCACTGAATTCAGGGGACACCACGGCCCAGCCGCGTCCAACCTGAGGCCCATCGGTTTACTGCTTTTCTTTTGGAGTTACACAGCATTGTCTTGGGCCAAACTGGGTGACATTGTAGCCACCGTATATAAGAAACAAAACTTTATTTCTCTTGTTTTGTTTTTCAAGACAAGGTCTTACTATAACATCCAGGTTGGGCCTGAAACTGTACAGCCCAGGTTGGCCTGGAACTCATGGTGATCCTCCTGCCTCAGCCTCCCGAGTGCTGAGTTTATGGGTGTACACCATCACCCTGCATATTGTTTTAAAAAAATTTTTTATTATAACATTTTTAAGATGAGGAGAAATAAAGACAGGCCTTCAGTTGGACTGTTGTAGAGGGAAGCCAGAAGCACAGCAGGTGGCCCTGTCCATGGGGCCATCGGTACGGTGGGTGATGGACGGGGGTGGTGTGGCAGGGACTCAGCCAGCCATTACGTGCGCAGTCTCCAAGGACCCAAGGGACAACCTGGGGGGGCGGGCAGTGCTGCTGCCCCCACTACACACACAGGAACCTCAAGGTCAGAAGGCCACCCTCAAGGTCACACAGGACCACTCCCCAAGGCCCCAGGCAGGGCAGGCAGTGGCTCCAGGCCTGGCCCCCAGTTGGGGCTGGTGATCTTTCCACGCGTGGCCTCAGCTGGGTGGTCCACGGGGTAAGAACAGGCTGCATCAGGAACTTAGTAAACCTCTGATATTTAATAAACGTCTAATCTTTTAACCATTTTCTTTTCTGCTTTTCGAAACAGTCTTACTAGGTAGCCCAGACTGGCCCCCGACCTGTGGCAATCCTCCTGCTTCAGCCTCCCGAGGAGGGCTGTGTCATGGAAACTGACTCCCTCTCAGACTTGCTGTTCGTTTCAGTGTCACAGCGGTGTCTGCCACAGCCGGTGGGCGTCGTCGTGCTGGAGCTGTGAGACTGCTGGGCAGGGGATGGGGATCTAAGGGGGCCGGGCTCTTCCCAGGAGAGCCAGCGCTAACCACCAGGCTGTCAGCACCCCACAGCCAGGGTCCCCGCCACAGCCAAGAAACAGCGACGCACACATGATACTGCAGGGGAGGTGTCCACTGTAGGTCCCGGTCACAGGGACCATGGCCCTGCCTAGGTGCTCGGCCACGGTGCTAGGTGTCCCTGGGAGCCCTGAGGAGAGAGGACCAAGACCCGTCCCTGTGCGGGTGACGCCACGAGAGCCCCGAGCCCACGGAGCTTCGTGCCGAGCTCCACCAAAGCAAGGCTGCACCCTCGCGGGCCCGGGCCGTGGACGCTGGCGGGGGGAGGAGGGGCGGCCAGCACCGTGCGTGCGGACGTGGACAGGGAGGTGGCCCCCGCGCGTCTTTCCTGTCGGTTTGTATTTTTTTTCCTTGGGAAGACAAAGACCAGTTTGATACAGGACCGCCTCGTGAGAATTTCCACAGTGCGAAAACCACCACCATCTTTCCGCCAAATCGTAATTTCCCTCGCTCTGTGGAATTCAGTCTTAAAAAGGTGAAGGTGAACCTTATATTAAAATGACACCCCAAGGGCCGCCCAGAAAGCACCTCAAAAAAGCCACATGTGGTGGTGCACCCATGCCTGTTGTTCTAGCACTTGGGAGGCTGAGGCAGGAGGATCGCTGTGAGTTCAAGGCCAGTGTGGCCACATAGTGAGTTCAAAGCCGGACAGATCTACATATAAGACCCTGTCTCAAAAAAAAAAAAAAAAAAAAAAAAAAAAAAAAAAAAAAAAAAAAAAAAAAAAAAAAAAAAAAAAAAAAAAAAAAAAAAAAAAAAAAACCTACACAAAAACAAAAACACAGCAAGAAAGACGCAAATCTAGGCCTACTCTGGTCCCCAGAACACAGAGCCCGCCTGGCGTCCTGGGCTGGACTTCTGGTTACTTTCACCTTGGAAACCCAGCAGCCAGCTCTCCCCGGGCGAAATCCAAAGGACAGGAGGAGCCCCAGCAGGAAGTCAAGGCAGGCACTCAACGCCTCTGCGGAGGAGACAGGGGCGCGGGGGAAACTCTGGATTGCCAGAGCTGCCTGCGGGAATGTCACTGGAATTCACACTCAATCTACCTTCCTCTTATTTTGGTTGAGGAGGGAGAAATTCTAGACTAGGAGATGATGGTTTTGGAGAAGCCCCAGTTTAATAATACCACTAGCAGAAAACTATTTATAATCCGGACATTAGCAACTGGCAGAAAACCTCACTTTCCACTTCTCTTGATTTTGCACTGACAGTTTGGCAGCCCTAGCTACACTCGGGCTCCAAAGAGCCACCGCATTCTTCAGTATGCAGAGATGTATTCCAGAGATGGGCAGGGTGGGGTGTGGTGACCCACGCCTGTCATCCCAGCACCCCGAGGCTGAGGCAGGACGATCACTGTGAGTTCAAGGTCAGCCTAGGCTACCAATGAGCTGAGACCCTGTCTCAAAAAGATGTAAAAAACAAAGTGTATTACAGTAAAAGACACACGGCCACGAATCCCCTCCAAACCCTCTCTTTCCCTTTGCACACACTCATCCCCCCATTCTTGCTGGTTTCCGAAGCAGCGCCAGAGTCTTCTTTCCTAAGTATTTTTACAAAGTGCGATAAAAAATTCAGTGACTGTCGGGGGAGAGAACCAGGGGCCTCACCAGGACGTGATCCCCACCTGGAAACCAGCACCATGCGCTGGCTGCTGCCGGAGTGGGGGCAGCCACACCCAAGCCTCTCTCCGCGAGTCTGAGTCTGCGCCATTCGTGAACCGTGGAGGGAGAGAACCAGATCTCACCAGGAAGCGATCCCGGCCAGGAAACCATATCATTTTCACTGTTTTGTTGGGTTGGGTTTTATTCTCTTTTGTTTTGTTCGATGACGTTAAATCTGATGGCATGAGCAGCTATTTGAAAGATACCAAGACATGTTATGGTAGCCACTTTGACTACACTAGTGGCTTATTCTGAAGTCCTTTATTGCATTCACTGATTTGGTTTTATTGCTTCTATTCTGTTCTGTTTGATTTTTACTATGTCTGAAGATATCTGCAGCTATCTTGAAGACAACAAAAGGCATTATGGTAACTATTGTTGGTTTCATGAGGACTTGAAATCCTGTATCACTTATAATGGTTTATTTTTGATTGGTTTTATTGTTTTATTTTCCTTGGTTTTATCCTCTTCAAAATAAAATTTTAAAAAATTGATAAAAAAAATTCAGCGACCACGGCTGCCGAGCGCCATCCAGCAGAAAGGCAGCTCCTTAACATGACGCTGTGTCCCCACCCACCCTGGTCACCGGATCTGACACCACATGACTTCCAGCTCCTCCCCAAAGCCCAGAGGACCAGGAAAGAGGACATCTGGAATAGACTTGGGACATCGAGGCAGCCAGGTCAGCGCAGCTAAAGACAGCTAAGACAGAGGACACCAGAGCTGCCGCAGGAAGTGGCCAGGACGGGGGACAGGAGTGTGGTTTCCAGGGGGACTCCTGGCAATGCGGCTTTTCCTGTGACAAATTAAAAAAAAGCACTGCACGTTCCCTCAGGGTGCAGGGCTTTTCTGTCACACGTCCTATCTCCACATCATCACGGAGCTCAGCTAATTTGAAGCCAGCACGGAACAGTCCCCACAGGGCACCACCGTTCACGACGGGACGGTCCCCACAGGACACCACCGTTCACGAGGGGACGGAGACCGCACAGAATCCTCCACCTCGCTGTGTTTAGGAACCGCTGCTTGCAGACAGTGTGGAAAGGTCCCAAGGACTGCGGGATGAGAGCAAGATGTCTCAGGGTCTTCCTTTTTGTACCTGGTTGTGACATTCTGTGGGGAGCAGATGATCAAATTCCCTATTTTTCTTTTTCTTTTATTTTGGTTTTTTTGAGACAGGGTCTCACTATGCAGTTCAGGCTGGCCTCGAACGCACTTTGTAGCCCAAGCTGGCCTTGTGCTTGTGGCGATCCTCCTGCCTCAGCCTCCCGAGTGCCGGGATGACAGACGTGTACCACCACAGTTGGCTCCCTTACGTTTTCTTCCATGAAGAAGTGGTGTGGGTGGCTCTCCCCCGGGGCGTGAGGGACAGGATGAGCGCACAGGAACCGAGTGGTGGGGCTGGGTCAGGTGGTGAATTCTCCCGTGGACACCGGAAGCCCCAAGTACAGAGGTCAGGTGCAGGCTCGAGCGGGGACTGGGTGACTTCCGCCCTGTCGCACTTGGGTGGCTCGGGCCGACACGTGTCCCTGCGGGGCAGAAGGACGGGAAGGCGCAGGTGGATGGCGCCGGCCGCCGCAGTGTGCCAGGACCGTGTGTTTGCCCCGGCTTTGCACGGCTGGCCACGGCGAGGCCCCCCGCTCCTGCATGCAGTTGGGGCAGGGACACCGAGGAGTCCGTGCCCGAGGGCACCATCGAGAGATTCCTGGATCCGAATCCCAACCTGAAAAGGGACCCAGTTTGCCAGAAGAAGGCCGCACCAACCCAGGCTCAGTGGGAACCTCCGGCCTCCATGAGCCCGCAGAGGCCGAGGCGGGGTCCCTGCCGGCACCTCCACCCTGCACCGCTGGCCTCCTGCCTCCGTTTCCTGCAGTGTGACAATGGGGTGCCTCACTCTGTACCTGAGGTCACCGCAAGGGACCCCACAGTCGCTGGCACTTGCATCCTGTGCCCGAGGGGCCCACGTCGGCCAGCAAAGACCTCGGATCCCTCTGTGTCCGGGGGCCCTCTGCACCCTTCTCTGCGCGTGATGAATGGCACCCCCACGGCTGCCCTTCCCGACCCCCAAAGAACAGTGAAAAGACGTCCACGCACGGGCATGGGCACCACTGGCTGCCTCCTGGCAATACAATCCGTCTCATTTTTGTTTGTTTGTTTTTGAGACAGGGTCTCACTGTGTAGCTCAGGCCGGCCTTGGACTCCCACTGACCCTCCTGCCTCAGCCTCGTGCTGGGATGACAGGCGCGCACCACTACACCTGGCAAAATTTACTTTATTAACTTTTTTTGTGTACCGGGAACTGAACTCAGGACCTTGGGCTTGCCAGGCAACACTGATGTGGCTGAGCAAGCTCCCCAGCTGCACCCCTCTTTACGGCAGCCCAGGGAGGCAGTCACACCACAGCCCTCTGTGTCCACAGCCAACCTCTGCCTCCACACCCAGGGGAGGGCGAAGGGCGGGCCCTGCCTCCGCCTTGCAGAGCAGGCACTTTATCCGGACCCGGCCCCGATCTGTCTGAGCTCAGGACTGAACAGTGAGCCTCGATCCAGTGTTGAGCTTCCCTTCCGGCCCAGATCCAGCTCGCTGGAGTCCGCATGGGAAGAGAAGCCGCCTGCTTCACTCCTCTGCCATCATTTCTCCCCCCGAAACACACAAAATCTGGGGTCTCTGTAAGCAGAGGATCCCAGCAGGAGCTAGGGGCCGAGCGTGGGGGTCCGAGGGGGTCCGAGAATCTCGGCTGGCAGCAAGAAAGCCTGGGGTGTCGTGAAGTTAGGGTACCCCCACCCCTACGGAGCTGCACCGGCCAGGGTGATTCTCTGCACACAGGCGCGTGCACTGACCGCACCATCCAGCTCAGCCGGGCCGCAGCTTCTTCCTCTGGAGTCAGCCGCAGGGACCCGCCCCGGCGCCGGCCCGCTCTGCACAAAAGCACCCAGCATGCAGTCGGCCCGCAGCGGCTCACGAGCCCCAAACTCGAAGTCGGTTCTGGCCACCTCATCGGCAGCAGCAGACCCCACAGGATGGCGGTGGCCAGCCACTCCCAGCCCAGCACTCTTAGGATCCCCGATAAATCGGCACCATAAACCAAATAGGCACCAGGCACTGTAAATGATTTCAAGAGCGGCTTGGCAGGAAACTGAGGCATCAGCTGAAAGTCAACTTCAGCCTGGTGCTGCCGGAGCCCCCACTCAGAGGGGAAAAGCGGGGCTCCCCGGGGGGCAGGGAAGGGGACGCCAGCTCCCCAGGTCCCTGTGAGGCTGCGAACCTGTGGGCCGAGGAGCAGGGGCCGGCATGGTCACCGGGGGCCGGGGGCGCTGGACAGACCCAGCTCTTGGCTCGGATCTGGGCAGAGATGGCCCCCACCACGTCGAGGCCGGCCGACTTGGCGGGTGACGGAGTTTTCAAACATCTCTGGCGGAGATAAATAAACCTAGCAAACTTGACTCTAACGCTCACTGCGAAGGAGCTGGCGTTGAACTTGAGGCCTTTCAAGGTCAGGAATGTGGGTGTTCACCCCCAAAACAGCAACAAAAGCCTTCCACAGGAAGTCAGTGAGCGCGAGTTGGTTTGGAGGGCGATTACACACCTGCGTTATTCACTAGTGTGTGTCACGCCCACTGGGGGTAAGAAAGGAGGATGGGGGCCACGTTAATTCCAGCTCCCAATTATCTACATTTCCTTCTGGGGGCTCCAAAGTGCGTTACGAAAGTTAGCTAATTATATAATTATAATTGTAATAACGCAGTCTAACTGGCATGCTGGCTTTCCCGTATTTAATGTGTAACAGGCTTCAGGTAGTATTGATTTTTAAAATAATTTCTAATAAGAAAGGAAAATGTAATTGAGACCTAGGAGAATCCGTTTGTTGAATATATTAATATCACCACCCCTTTCACATTCGAAAGACACAGAGAGCTTGCCTAACTACGGTGTCCTCTTTGCCAGTGCTATCTGGCAGGGCTTTTTAAATGACTGAGCCTTTCTAGATTTGGGGGAAATGTGAAAATTTCACAGAGCAGTGTTCATGGTATAAAAATAGCACCAGGCTCATGACAGAATGTTTCGAGAAGTGATTTAATGTGAATATTTGTTGAGCTCGGACTATGGGCCAGGTCCAGGAGCCCAGTTCCAAATGTTCTGCCTAGATCAATTCACTTATTCCTCCCAACTTCTGGAGGAGGTATGGTGTGTGTGTGTGTGTGTGTGTGTGTGTGTGTGTGTGAGACAAAGTCACTCATCCACAGGGGACACCCCCACAGTGATGCCCTGGGGGGTGTCACTACACAGCCAGGCTCGGGAGTAAAACCATCCATGATTTAGTCCATCGAGCCCTCCCTGCCTGACAGTGTAATGTCATGGGCCAGAAGCAATTCCTAAGAACATCCCGCCCTAGACAGTTATTTTAAATCATCACACCAACTTCTCTTTGCAAGTGGGGGCTCAGAAAAATGGACAGCTCCTGCGGAACATTTAGCAAAAATCAGGCGTCATCGTGGCCTGAGCCGGGGTTCTGATGAGCTTAATTCTGCGTGCCTGGTGCACGTTCGCAAAATAGATAAATAAATAAATAAGAGAGAGAGATGACACAGACGCTCGGAAAGAGTTCGTGCTAAAAATGGAAGCTTTTTTTTTTTTAATTTTGCAAATTTTAGCAATGAGTCAATGGCATGATGAGCAGATTCCCCGAATGAACTGAATGCCCACTCTCGCTGGAGTTTAAAAATAAAGTGGAGACTCGCACTGGGTCCCAGCCCCCTGCAGGGCTTATCTGCTGGTCTCTGAAATAGGCAGATGCCACGAGAATGACCAGACCCCCCACACACTCTGGGGCACACGGTTCAAACTTTAATTAAAGTCAGATGTGGTGAAAGACGAAAGCTTTAGTGCTTGATTTCACCTCCCAGCCAACGACAATAAACACAACTACTTGAAATACAATTCCTCTTTAAATTGAAAAGACAGTGAAACATTTTGGATGCCTAGTAAGTATTCTGGCAAATGTAACTTCAGCACCAAAAGCAAAAATTACTAATCATTGTTATTCCTATGTGGTGGCTGAATATTACACTCAGCCACGTACATACTTACACTCTCATATAAATTATAAACCAAATATTTTATATTTTTTTTAATTTAAAACTACCCTTTCTTTCATTGCCTGAGCATTCAAGCTGCCATTTTATAATTTATCCAGCAGTCTGCTGATCAGGCAGGCCGGATAAAGACAATATCTAATGACTGCACATTTACTGTGGGTGAAAGCCAGCTAAGTGTTCTTGGAAGACGGTGTAACACGCTTTCGTCAAAACGCTAGAGACAGAGTCCGCTAGAACCCTGGTCCTACACGTCACACCGAAAGCGACTAAGTACCTACTTTAGTTCCTGACACCGAAATGCGCAACCCAAACCACTGTCCATAGAATTCTCTTTGCAAACTGGGACTCAGAAAAATGCACCTGACTCCCCCCACTTACCTTTCTAGGTTAGGCTGGGGTGGAAACAATACCCAAACGGAGGGCAGCACCCACCATGGCACGGGAGTCCAAGCCAGTCAAGGGCAGAACTCTACCTCGGACCTGCTTTCCTGCCGGGGAGGGGCGGGTAGCACACAAACGAAACTTCCCGGTGTCAGCCGAGCCTTGGCTCGAGTTTTTCCACTCACAACCTGACGAGCCACGGCGACAAGTGACAACACGGACTCGGGGAGAGCTCGTTTTTCAGGTAAGATGGGAGGGAGGTGTCTGCGCAGCAAGCGCTCGGACTCCTCTGCGGTCTTGTGAAACGCGGATTCCCATTTCCGCGTCTTTCTAGACAAATCTGAGCGCCGGGACCACGGCGGGGTCTCTGCGAGAGTGACTCGGGCTGACGACTCCATCCCGGAACTGTGCAGCAGTTTTTGGGCTGAAATCAGAGCTTCCCAGAACTGGGCACCTGGCCCGGCCCTCAGAGCCCCAAGTCCTCTCAGCCTTGAAGTCTCACCAGGCTCGGCTGGTTTTAGGAATTCTGTGCGCCAGCCCCGCGCTTGCCTACGGGAAAGAGGCCTTGCTAATCTGCACAAAACTAGCTCCCAACTCGAAAGCGGCTGTTTTGGTACCAGCAGGGCTCAGCCCCATCCGCCAGGGCGGCTTCCTGGTCCCCGGGAAGGGATCCTGCGCCCCCGTCCGGCCCGGGGACCCCAGGACGCAGCCTGCGAGTCGCGCAGACCCACAGCGCGCGCTGCATCCGGCGAGGTCGCGGCCGCCCCGGGAAGCAGGCGGCGCCCCCGGGACGGCAGGAGGCGGGGAGGAAGCGACGCGGAGCCCGCCCGGCTCCCCAGCGCGCAGTCCCGGCGGCTCCCGCTTGGCGCAGCCCTGGAGGCGGCGCGTGGGCGCGGGCACCGCGATCCCGGGGCCCCGGCGGCGGCCACTTGTTTGTGCGCAACCCCGATACCCGCCCAGGGCGGCAGGGCAGGCCCGGCGCGTCCCCCCACCCCACCCCAGAAGTTTCTCCCAAACCCACGAGCGGCACCAGGCTTCCGTCCCGAAGTTGGGAACGGCCCAAGCCGAGAGCGCGAGACACCCGGGGCGGGGACACGCGAGGGGCCACGGACGCTGGCGGCGACCGCGGTTTCCACCTTCGCTTTGGCGGAGGCGCCCGAAGTGAGAAGGAAAGAAGCCACCCGGGTCCTCGGAAGGGACCCTGCGCGCGCCCGACCTCCGCTCCCACCCGCGATCGCGGCCGCTGCGAGGGGCGCGCAGGGGCTCGGGGCCTCCCGGGAGGGGCGTGGCGCGCGTCGGTCACCGGGACCCTGGTGTGGGGACCCCGGCGTGGGGGACCCTCGGGGACTTCTCCGACCTCCTGTTCCCAGCTCCCGGCCGCCCGCGCACTCACTCGCCTGGCGCGGGTCTAGGTCCCGGGTCGCGGCTGCCTGTCTCTGAGGGCTGGGCCTCTCCGGATCCCGATCCTCTCAGCCCGCCCGATCCGATCCGATCCGATCCGACCCGATCCGATCCTCCGGCCCCGCCTCGCCGCCCCCGCCCCCGGCCCCGCCCCCAGGGCCGGAGGCGCGGCGTTCAAGGCCTCGGCCGGAGCCCCGCTGCCCGGACGCGCAGCGCCAGGCCCCGCCCACGCCAGGCTCCGCTCCAGAGATTTCCTGGGAACACAGTCCCGGGGCCTCTGAAAGCGCCGTGGGCCACAAGTGTACCTGCGAGTGCGTACCGCCGAGTTCCCCATAGCGCCGCCTCCCGCGGGGAGACTGGGGTTTCCGGAGGCCCAGAACTTGGCCGACACCCAGGAATTAATTGGATTTGCTTGGTCTTTCCTGGATGGATTTGGGGTTGGTTTAGATAGAAGAGCAGCTTTCACTTCTTGGCTTGATACTATTCATAAGTCATTCAACAAACGGTATTGAGCACCTGCTTTGGGGCCGGCGTGGGAGTAAAGGTGACGGTGGGCACCCGAGCCCATGGAAGCGGGTGTGGGGCGGCTCTCAGGAAGCTCCAGAAAAAGCACAAGGAGTGGACAAACAGAAATCTCGCTGCTCCGCGCACTTCTGGAGTGTGCCGAGTTACCAGCTTTCAAGGCCCAGAGCCGGGTGCTAACAGGTGAGGACAAGCAGGTCGCTGGAGCCAGTGGGGGTCTGGGGTCGGATCCCTGGGCGACCAAGGCTCAGGCGGGGAAGCGGGGCCAGGACCGAGGTGGCTTTGCCTGCCGTGTGGGCGCTGGGCCCTGTGCAGGTACCGGCCTGCAGGTGACTGGCCCTGCTGGTCTGCAGTGCAAGCGGCGGCCTGCCTGCCTCAGCTTCCTGCCCTTCCCAGCTTAGGAGACGCTTGGCTGGCAGGAGGAAGGCTGCACCGAGAGCCAGGGCAGAGCCCGGCCCTGAACCCGCGTACTGAGGAGCCGAGCGGGGAAACTCTTACCGCCCGGCAGCTCTCAGGCGAGACCGTTAGAAGCGTGGTCTTTTCCTGCGCACATCTCTGTTCTTTCATTGTTTTTCGGGGGTCGTTTTGAATGTGTCTTGGATGAAAGCCATGGCCCGCAGCAAGTTAAAACTAAGAGGCGGCGGGTTCTCTTATCCGCGGTCTCTGGATCCTGGATTCTAAGTCTTCAGATTCAACCAGCAGCAGGTGGAAAACATTTTTGAAAAACGGAAGCGTGTACTGAGCAAATACAGATGTTTTACCCGTCGTGGCCCGGCGTGTAACACACTATCGCGGGTAACACAGATGCACCTGCACCCGCCGGTAGCGTGGCCCTGGCGGGAGGGCGTGTGCAGACTGACTTGAAGTCACCGTAGACTCCGCCCCACCCCACAGGGCTGGGCGGTCCGGAGTCGTCCTTGTGGCCACCGAGGACTCTGCTCCCGGCAGCTGGAGAGGCCCGGACGGGAGCCACGGAGAACACCAAGAGCTAACATTTAACCAGCGCTTCCTGCGGGGCGGAGGTCGCTGTAGGCGCTCTGCTTACATGAAACCTCGTCGTCTTCCCGCAGCTCCGGCCAGGAGCACGGCGCAGTGAGTCCCGCGGGCTAGGCTCTGGGGTCTGTGCTGTGCTCACAGCCATGATCTTGGTGCTTCCTGAGGTCTGGGACTCGCCCTTCGCACCTGATTGCCACTCCTCCTACCTTTTGCTGGCGTTTTTTTTTTTTTTTTTTGATGGATTCGCTTCTGTCTCTTCTTACGCACATCACCCTGTGGTAGTCATGCCGCCCCTGGGATCAGAGACTCTATTGATGAGCGTTGGTTTCTTGGTCAAGTACTGGCCTGGCTCTGGCAATTGCTGGCACCTAGGCCGTGTCCCTTGGGACCCATCTGCAATCTGGGGCACCCGGTTCCAGATGCGCCTGCTGTGTGTCACACCCGCATGTCACAGAGTGCCACCTTCTGCTGTAGGATGTGCGAGGATAGCTGGAAGGGTTGGTGTCCTCCAGCCTCCCACCGAACTGTCAGGTGACAGGTGACAGGTGAGTACGCAGGTGACGTTATTCCAGCTCCTTTGCCCCGGATCTGTGCTGTTCATGGAGCTTCTCACATGGCCGGACCAGACGCCTGCCTTCTCCTCGGGCCTTGGTTTGATGTCTCATCCTTTCCAGTTCTACCTCCTGTGTCCCTGTCAGTGCTTCTTGGGGATGTGTCCTGGTGGGGACCCGTGGCCTGATGCGTGCGGCCCGATACAGAGCAGAGAATGGTCATGTTGTTGGAGAATTTTGAAGCAGTGTGCCTGAGTATTCAGCCAGGCTAGCGCTTGCTAGCACCGCAGGGTCCATGAAGTTGGGAACTGACGTCGAGGAAGCCAGCCTGTGGGCCTGTGTGTGGTCTGGGGTGTCTCCTCCTGGGTCCTCCTCTAGGTCCGCTTCTGATGAGCCCCGGGGTAATGTAATGGTGATTCGACTGGAGACCAGCAGGGCAGGCACGGCCCACGCCGCATATGTGATGCGGCCGGAGCTGCACCCTGCACCTGCGCCTCGGCAGCCGCCGGGAGGAGAACATCGGCTGCAGCTGCACGGGAAAAGCCTTAGCTGCAGCAGGAGGCCAGGACCCCAGGTGGGCTCAGCTCCAGCCAGGGCTTTGGACGGGTGCACCTCCATCTCCTACCCGACTGGCAAGGGGGAGCAAAGTGGTCCACAGGCAGGACCTGGCGGTGCCCCAGCCGGGAGCCACGTCTGCCTCCCTGGCACCCGGGGCTGGGGGGGACAGGGTGGGGACACGCGGCCAGACTCCAGTGGGCCTGACCTGGCCTGCACAGCGCGGCCCAACGGTTCCCCAGTGTCCTCTCCCTCCCCGATGCTGCGAGCCGATAGAGTTCCTGGTTTTCTTTCTCCAGATTTCAAGAAATGTTCCTGTCCTTTTCATGTTCTTGCTTTGTGCTTTCCACCTTTTCATTCCGGGGCCCTCAAAACAACACAAAATCAAGTGAAAGTGGTGTGCCGGGTGGAGGATGGGGCGTTGAGGCCTTCTGGGGTGAAGTCCCGGCTTGGCCGCTGACAAGTGTTCGGTTCTGCTGGCCTCAAAGGGACGGGACTCTCAGAGACAGTGAAATTTTACAAAAGAAGTGGCTTCCTCCACCCTGCAGCCCTCCTCCACGAAGCCGGCCCATCTGGGGGTCGGTGCGGTTCCCACGTGAGTGCACTGTGACCACAGCACCCCAACTACAGCGAGATCAGAAAGAGGGCGTGAAGAGGAGATGTGAGGAAGCGAGGGTGTGCAGCCGTCTCTGGGTGACCGGGCATCCACACCCCTCAGGACACCGTGCCCAGGACAGCCACCACCACTGCGGTCACTGGAGGCTCCACTCGTCCTGCCGGGGACCTCGCTGGTCTGAACCCCCCCTGGGAGTGACGGAGATCGGTCCCCTCCTGAGTCTGTGGCCACCCAGGCCAGGGTTTCTCAAACTGGTTTTTCTGCTCGGTCAGAGGCTGCGTCGTCCCATGCTGCAGGGAGCCTGGGAGAGGATCCCACGGCCTGGAAATCTCCAGGGAGACTGTTGGGACTGCACGGCCAAGGGCAGGGCTGTGACCGACCCGGAGGCCGACCAGAGGGCGCCGACCCAGCGCCGTCCTCCACGGGCCGGAAGCCGGCCAGGGCCGGGGCGGCAGTGGCTCTGGCTGACTCCAACCCTGGAGGAGGTTTCCTGCCCATCGTTGATTTATCTTTCCGATGCTTCATAATTGCATTCATCTTGGGGATCAGCGTGAGTTTTCTGCTTTATCACCAAGAGCAGCAGAAGTCCCCGCATACTGTTGTCAAATATATGACAACTCAAGCCCAAGAGATTCTGAGTTCCATCCAGCCAGGGGGGAAGCAAGGGGTCCCCAGAGAAAGCAAGTCAGTGCCCTCAGGGAGCACTGCCCCTCCCCACTGCACCCCATGAAGGAAGACAGACCTCAGAATGAGACCACAGGGAAGACGCCCGAGTGCGACTCGGAGCTCAGGAGGGTGGAGAAAGCGTCTGTAGCTCCCCATGTCTGTGTAACGGAGCTTGCATACACGTTTCTTGCAAAATATTAACAATGACTTTCTTGAGGTGGTGGGATTTCAGGGACCCTAGTGTTGTATACCAGTAGCTTTTTAAATTTTTAACTTATTTATTTATTTACAGTGAATGTGTAGCTCTTCTGTGAAATCATGTGCATTTTTTAATGTCATGCATACACCCTTTTGCATATTACACAGTGAAGTAAAAGGGCATTGTGTAGATCAGGGGTTGGTGAATTCTTGCCACAAGGGCAAAGGGCTGCCTGTTTTTATAAATAAAGTTTTATTAGAACACAGTCACAATCACTCGTTCTTCCACCTATAGCCTATGAGAACTTTTGCTCTGCAAGAATAAAATGGAATAGGACAGGATAGGACAGAGAGCTGTGATGGGTCCCTTGGCCTGAAACATTCACCAACTTCTCTAGAGAAAACATGGTAACTCTGGTGTGGACAGTTGGACTAGAAAACAGTTTCAGTATGGCAGATCCCAGCGGCTGTTTTACCTGTTCTTCAGGTTTCAGTGTCTGTCAATTTTTACATTTGAAAACAACAACAGTGTCTGAATATTTTAAAGTCCCTTCCAGTTCTGAGGGGTGATTGTAATAAGGGATTGAAGTGAGGTGTGATGGTTGATACATTGTGCCAACTTGAGCAGTTTAGGAGTTTAACCAAGGGACTCTGCAGGGAGCCAGGATCTTTACTTTGTAAATATCCTCATCCTGGGCAAGAGGAGGGCACAGAGATTTTGTGAGTGCTACACCCGCCCTGGGAGGGGTGCACTGTGTACAATATAAGGGAGAAAAAGAGGCTTGCTCTGCTTCCTTTTGCTCTGGTTGTTTTTGCTGTCTTTTGCCTCCTTGAAGTGTTGCCCCAGTGCCATGTCACCCTGCTTTGGAGCTGGCTAATTAGGCACTGAAACCTCTAGAAACGGTGAGCTAAACGAACCTCTCCTTCCATGTCGGATGTTTTATCTTAGCAATGAGAGAAAAGTAACCAATACACGAGGACACTAGAACTTGGGTCATTAAGGTATCAGTGTAGAGAGCCTGTTCCGTCCTGGCGGCTCTGTCCCTCCTGCTGAGCTACAGCTTCCACTTAGCTGCCATGGCGCTTGAGGGAGGACCACAGGGAAGACTCGCCTCTCTGTTGGCTTGAGTGTGTCCCAGGCAGAGTGGTCCTGGGAGGAGAGGAAGGGGGTGAGGCTGCACCCAGAGTGGGGTCCAGGAGCTGGCGGGGGCAGCCACTGTCTTCCTGTCTCTCTGTCACTGCCTCACACCAGACCCTGTAGCCCCTAAGCCTCAGGGGCTCAGGAGGTTTGCTGTCTCGCCCAGCACAGCCCAGCCTTGGAGCTGCTGTGCCCCAGGATCACCCACCCAGTCTGAGCCGCACCAGGGGCTCCTGTGTCTCCAAGACTCAGTCCAAAAGGATGGACTGGGGCAGGAAACGCGCTCAGATGCTAAGAAGTGAAATGTGTCAGCAGCCCTCTTCCCCTGCCAGGCGCCCACCAAGCGCTTCCTGAAGAAAAGATCGATCGTGCAGCAGCTGTGAGGTGACAGCCGGCTGTCCCCACCAGGACGGGGCTTGGGCTCCTGCACCTGCTCTGGCCCGGTGAGCGTGAGCAGTCAGGTGGAGAGGGAAGCGTTTACCCCGCGCTGTGATAACAGAGCAGCTGCTTCCATTTAGCTGGGGATACCGAGAGTCTGGAAGTTCCCGTGGCCAACACCCTTGCCCCACAGTGTCCATAGGGTTTCCTCAGAGCACGGGAGAATCTCAAAACTATACTTCCAGTGACATTTTCTTTTTATGTTCTAGTATTTCCACAGTGTGCTAGAGTCCTGAAATCCTGGGTGACTGCCGATGTTACTCAGCTAGCTCAGATTTTTTTAAAAAATAAAACTTTGGATCATTTCTTGCCTGTGGATTTTTTTTTTTTTTTGAGGTATGGAGGCTCAAACTCACAGCCTTGCACCTGCCCAGCAGGTGCTTAAGCCACTGAGCCAAACTCCGGTCCTTTTTTTTTTTTTTAAAGACAAGTCACCCTATGTAGTTCATGCTGGCCTGGCTCATGCTGTAGCCCAAGCTGGTCTGGAACTCACAATTCTCCTCCTACCTTGAGATGACTGAGAGCCCATAACATATTTGAATTTTGAAGGTACTAAAGGTGGCTGCTATGGTTGATACATTGTGTCAACTTGAGAAGTTTAGAAGTTTAACTGAGAGACTCAGTAGGGAGCCAGGGTTCTTACTTTGTAAATATCCTCAGCCTGTGCAAAGGAAGGCAAGGAGATTTGTGAGTGCTACACTCAAGGGGTGGGGGGTGTTGGCCTGTGTACAATACAAGGGAGAAAAAAAGGCTCCCCTTTTTGCTCTGGCTGCTTTTGCTTGGCTGCTGCCTTGAAGTGCTGCCCCAGTGCCATGCCACCCTGCCTTGGAGCCAGCTGATTGTGGACTGAAACCTCCAGAAACTGTAAGATAAATAAACCTTTCCTTCCCTACTTTTGGGTGTCAGGTGTTTTGTCTCAGCAACGAGGGAAAATTAACCAAGACAGCGCCTTTGGCTGAAGCACGTCACACCCCGTGCCTGGCCTGCTCGGACCTCCCCGTCCGTCCTCTTCCTGTCTGCCTGGTTTCCAGGGAGGTCGGGACTGAGTCACTGCTGGCCCTAGGATCGAGGTGACCAAGCACCTCCTTAGAGAGGGCTGGTGAGCTGTGCTGGGTATTTTTGTCTTCCTATAAATAACTCGGAACTTTATTCTGGAATAAATTTAATTGGAAACTGGTTAATGCGCTCAGATCTTGCAGTTTATTTGGCAGGGTTGCAGGGATTGGCCCCCTGGGGCTGATTTTCCCTCTGTCCAAGGGAGGTCTGCACGCATGCCATCCGCACTGAGGTTTTCCGGCCCATCCCCCCTCATCCCTCTGCCCCTGGCCTCTGGATCCCTGGGTGCTCCTTGTGTGCACCCCCTCTCTGGTCTGCAGTCCTGCAACTCCTGCCCTGTCTCCCCAAGTCCCCCAGGTTCCTCCGAGCTCCCCACCGTGCTCTGACTGGGGTAGCTGTGAGGGGTCAGCTCCCCCGCTGGCCGTTTCTCGGGGATCCCTGCCCTCTTGCCGGTGTCTTGCAGATTATTCATGCACTCTTCCTGGCTTGGGTGCGTCTGGTCAGAGGCAAAAACCAGTCCCTCTGCTCCATCCCGCCGCCTGCATTGCTGCACCACGTGGCGCTCTTACCACTGCCTCGCCGTCATCTAAGGCACAGGCGACCACGTCTGTGCTGTCCACTGCTGTGTCCCAGCGCCCACTGACCACTGGCCGTGTGAACGAATGACTTCAGGCTGGGCCAGGACCAGACCAGGGGAGGCCTGCAGCGCTGGGTGGAGCCATGAAGCGGCAGCTCCGGTTCTGACGCTGGAGGACGCGGGTCAGGTTCTGTCCCTTTGCGGGGTGAGGGCCTGGAGGGCTCCCCACCAGGGCGCGGCCTCAGCCTCTGCTCTGTAAATCCGCCGGAGCTCTTGGCTGGCGAGGCCGCGCTCTTGGACTCGGGACTCGGGAACCTGGTGTGACAAGGATCTTGCTCACTCACCGCTCACCCTGCCTAGCTCGCAGCGCTGTGTGGGTGTGAGTTCTGTGTCTCGCGGGGCAGTTGTTACCCTGTCCTGTCTTCCTACCCTGGTGACTCGGCGGCGGGGCTCCGCACTGCTGTTCACGGTCACACACCTGCTGCTTCCTCCCCCGAGATAGCGACGTGGGCGTTGCCCCTAGCAACACCATTTTTGGGACATACAGTTTTTATTAGTACATGTTTGCCATACGTAGTGATCATGTTCACCGTGGGAATGCGTGCCTGTAGGTGGTATACTGCAATTCTTTTTCCCACCCTTCAACCCTTCGTCCCCTCCCCATTCACAAAAGCTGTGTTTCTGTTTTTTCTTCCATTCTCTTTTTAAATCTCCTTTCCCTCCCTTTCCTTTCCTTTCCCCACCCTTTCCGTTGGAACATCTTTCCGCTGTTTAGTCCGAAAGGTGGACGTAAGAAATGAACAATGTTCTTAAAAGTCTCTGCTCGCAAACCTTCTCCACGGGGCTTTCTGACTCGGCTCTCCGAAGCTGCCCCCGCCAGGTCGGGAACCGTGTTAGAGACTGCGGCAGATTCAGGCTTCGGCCTGCGTTAGTGTAGCTGTCTGTCCAGGGACGCAGCTTCCATCCGTCCGGGGACGCAGCTTCCAAGTGAAGGCACACATTGGGACCTGCACTCGCGGCCTCACAAGGAAGCGCAGGATCAAACCAGTTCCAGTCGCGGATCCCATCTCCGGCCCCCGAGGGGGCTCAGCCGGCTGCGTGTGGCCTCGGCTTCCCCCAAACCGACCAAACCGCAAAGCCTCGGAGAAAGGTTTCCACGGCAGGCAGGCGGGAAGGGCCGGGGTCCTCTCCTTAGGTGCACTGCTCCGCCCCCGCCGGTTTGGGCCCTGTGTTCCGGCGGAGCGGTCCAGTCCCCCGGCTCGGAGCCGTGGGTTTCAGGGGACCCGGGCTCCTTCCCGCTGACGGGTGTGCAGGTTTGGTTTTCTGTGAGGCGCTTGGGGTCTGCGCGCCGTCTGAAAAATAGGAGTCCCTATGGGTGTGTGGACAGGCGGAGAAGGACGGGAGCTGTGAAGTCTGGCATTTCAACAGACACTGAGCACCTGTGTGTGTGG
>RJWM01035601.1:0-18589 GCA_004363535.1 Dasyprocta punctata
GAAAGAAAGAAAGAAAGAAAGAAAGAAAGAAAGAAAGAAAGAAAGAGAAAGAAAGAAAGAAAGAAATTCTCCAAAGTGGGTCAGAGCACAAGTTAACACAGTAGTTCCCAAGAAGCATTAACCCATTCCCACAAAGCCAATTTTTATGCTGTGGCCTTTTCTTAGAAAATGTCCTCCATGTTTGGACCTTGTCAACAGAACATGGCTAGAGAAGGACACGGCAAATAGACATCATCAGTTAGTTGTTCATGGGTCTGCCAATGACATAGGCCCAAAATGTGACCCATTTCCAGTTTAAATCTTTTACTAAGTAAAAGACAAACACCTGGGTGAGAAACATTATGACACTCCATATCAAGCTGGGGTCAGGTTTCATCAAGAATTTTACCTGGGGATACTTTGCTGTAAAAAAAAAAAGTAACAATAAAAAACATGCATGGTGAACAGTACATAATAGTGCAGCATCTATAACTAATGCTGTGAACTGCAAAGATAGAACTGAGGCGATCTCCACTACTGAGAATCAACAGGAGAACAGAAAAGGTGGCCTGAGGGCATCACAAGAAGCAGCAAGAGCCCACCCTTTGCAGCCTCAAACTGCAAAAGTGTGAGCCAGGCGTTGTGGCACACGCCTTTAATCCCAGCACTCGGGAGGCTGAGGCAGGAGGATCACTGTGGGTTCGAGACCAGCCTGGGCTACAAAGTGAGTTCAAGGACAGCCTGAACTGCATAGTAAGACTCTGTCTCAAAAAATAGGGCCAGGGATTCAGCTCAGTGGCATAAGCACCTGCCTGGCAGGCGCAAGGTTGTGAGTTCGATCACTGGTACAAAACAAAAACAAAAAGCCTGCAAAAGTAAAAGACTGCTTTGAGGAGAAAGCCACAGAGTACCATGTCCCAGATTGGCAGCAGCATAGAAAATCTGTTCCTCAGAAGCAGGTTCAGAGTGCCCAGCAATCCAAGCACTTGACCCCTACAGCCAAGAGAGAGGAGAGCCTGGCTACTGCTCCAGCTGGCAGCAGACCTCAGCGTCATCCACATGGTGCTGGTTTTAGTGCACACAGAATGCAAGAGTTCTGGGGTTACAACGGCTTCCACCCCAATTTCAGAAGGCCTGGGAGGCCACGCAGTGTGTTCCTGAGTGGGCAGTGTGTGATGCCATGAATATGAAGCCAAAGATGGGCTGGAGACTCCAGAAGTTTGGAAAAGCAAGGAACATCGATCATCTCAGGAAACCTGCAAGACGAGAGCAAAGCCAGATCACGGGAGAAGCCATGGGAGCCGTAACCTCCAGAAGTGCCACAGGGTGGAGGCCCTCAATCCCTTTGGAGCTCACTCTCTGCCCCAGATTGCTTCAGATGCTGGACATGGAACTCCAGGACCTCATGTTTGCCCTGCTGGATTTTGGACTTGCTTTGGTCCCATTCCTTTGTATTCCTGTTTGTAACTTTTGGGATGAAAATATTTATCTTGTGCCACTGAATGTTGGAAGTGTTTAACTTTTCATTTGTTCGGGGGATTGCAGCTTAGAGTTTGCCTTATATCTCAGAAGAGATTTGGGACTTGGACCTTTCAGAAATGCTGAAACTGTTAGGACTTTGGCAACTCTTGCAGATAGATTAAATGCCTTTTGCATAAAGGTATATATGCATGTGTCTTTGAGGGGCCAGGGGGGAAATGTTATGGTTCCAATGTAATATAATGTTGATAGACTTAATAGCGGTTCTTAAGGATTGTTAAACCTGTCCTATAATGTTCAACTTGTGAAATGTTAAGAATAAGTATGTCTCTGTATCTGCAAAGCATTTTAAAGAAATGTGTCTGGTTGACAAGGGATGGATTGTTTCTTTTCTTTTCTTTTTTAAAATGAGTATCTTAGAATAACAACACATATGAGGTTTCTTTTTTGTGTTGTGTCTGTCAGGTCTCTGAACTAGACCTCTGCCTAACTAGGAGAAAAAAACTCCCCCAAACAGATCGGTTATTCACACCTGGAGGGTGGGAGGCATAGTGTTCAACAGGAGGCCAGCAGCTGTCCCCACACAGCTCAACCTGCAAACAGCTGGTTCCCCAAAAAACCAAGAGACGCACTGTGCCCGCCAGCACCCCTGTACCCACCCTGTCACCTAGCCTTAGACCCCCTACTCAGAGACCCAAAATTCTGCACCCCCCTCAGCAATACCTCCCTCCCCTATAAAAACACGCCCTCACGCCTTGCTCAGGGCCAATGGTCTTTTTGCCCTTGGCCGGACTGCATCCAGTTGGCAATAAAGTCCTTGCACGTTACTCCAACTTTACCTGCCTCAGTGGTCTCTGTTGGGCTTCATTTTACACTAACAGTGTCGTCTAACTAAATCGCAAAATTTCCAAGGCTGAGATAGAACTAGTGGTCTTCCTGCGTCAATCTTCCAAAACGCTGGGATTACAGGCATGTGCCACCTGGCCTGGCTTTTACTGCTTGTTTTGGTGAGATTTAAATGTATCTGCAAAAGCCTCAGTCATGTTTGTTCTGGTACTTGTAACTTCCTGCTTTGCTCTGTACTTAAGAGAGATATGAACTCAAAACGTTTTAAGATAGTAGCTAGTGTTGCTTGTTTTTTTATTTTTGTTTACTAGTACATTTGCAGGATATAATGATTATATTTCTTGTGCAGAGTTGCTCCATGTACATAACACATCTCAATCTTTTTTAAATCCCCTTTCCCTCCCCTCCCTTCTCCACATCTTTTGATTCTTTTTCCCACTTGAACAAAAATTTATCTTCCTATTTACCATTATCTTTCATTTTGCTCTTTATATTTTAGGTTTCACATGTAAGACAAACCATGCGGTATTGAAGCTTGTGTGTCTGATTTACTTCACTTCATATTATGGTCTCATAATATTCTTCTGCATATGATACATGTTTATTCTTTTTTATGACAGAGTAGTAGTCCACTGTGTATAAGTACCACATTTCCTTTATTCTTTCATCTGTTAATGGACCTGTAGACCACTTCTAAGATTTGACTATTATGAATTCCTTCTTAAATGAGCAAGTCAAGACTATAAGATCATCAGAAACTAAAATATGTATCAAGTCCTTACTCACAAATGGAAGTCTCTTTCTGGGAAACTGGGGAAGTCAGGAAGTGCATTGTGATAACCCACACTGAAGGTCAAAAATTCAAAGGCCCATAAGTTGAGCAAGTTTTATGCTCCTTTAAGAACAGGTAAGGTCAACTATAAAATGTCCAGAAATTGGGCATAAGCCAAACCAAGGAGGGTTGCTGTAAACTAACAACTAAATTTATGTAGTAAATAACTCACCTAAGCTTTCTGACTGTGGTACCAGCCCTCAAAGTCAGTAGGAATATCCACATCGATGCCATCAGCTCCAAGGTATCTGTGATGATCCATGTGATACCTCTTAAAGGAAACTGAATATGGCACCCCAATGGGAAGATTAGCAACCATTCCAAACCAGCGATTCCACAGAGACTTGTGGTGCCCAAAGGTGAAGTTGTGAGCAATCTCATGGATAGCCAGAGTCATTGAGTTTTTAACGCAGCTGCCAAAGACATAGGCCCAAAACATGACCCATTTCCAGTCCAAGTCTTTCACTAAGTAAAAGGCAACCAGCTGGGTGAGAACCATCAGCATGACATATCAAGCTGGGATCAGGTTTCAAGGATTTTATCTCTGCATGTTCAGATAAACCTAAAGTCCTCTGTGAGGACAGATTTATTTTTATTTTTTTTTTTATTTTATTTTAAAGAGCAAAATCCAACAAAACAAAATAGAACAAAGTCAATCAAAACAAAGCAGTGGAACTGGTACAGAACTTCAAAGCAGGATACTAGGAAAGCAATAGCTCCCATAGTACATCTTGTTATCTTCACAATAGTTGTCCATTCTATCAGGTATGGCAAAATCAAACCAAAAACAAAACAGAATAAAACCAATTAAAACAAAATATTGAAAAAAGCAAACCAATGAGAACAATGTTGGGCCTCAAAGACAAGACAGAAGGAAATCCCCCATATTTGCTACATTGCATACTGTCATCCTCCCAAGAGATGCTCAGACTGCTGGCCCCAGCCCTGCAAAATCAACCAAACAATACATGCATTTAGTTGCTTTATGTACCTTAATTGCTATCAACTTAGCCAGTTCTCTGTGAGGACAGATCAATAAAGGAAAATAAAGAGCTCAAAGATTCAAATTCCCAGTGCCAGACACACATAAGGAATTTAAAAGTTTCTAATTGTGTCCATAAAAAGAATCATCTCTCCTTTAACTGCAGGGCCTAAACTGCTGAAACCCAAACACAGGTGCTCATAATTTGATTTGCTAAAATACAGCATCAGTTTAACACTTAGCCTCAAAGGGTCCCTGAAATAAAAGTGAGGGTATTGATTGGTAAAGAATGGTATCCCATGCATGGAGATGGAGCTGTCAGTGCCACGTCCTTCTCTAGCCATGTTCTGTTGACAAGGTCCAAACATGGAAGAAGTTAGACCCATGTTCTGTTGACAAGGTCCAAACATGGAAGGAGGACATCGTCTAAGGAAAGGCCACAGCATAAAAATTGGCTTTGTGGGAATGGGTTAGGAACTTTCTTGGGAACTATTGTGTTAACTTGTGCTCTGATCCAGTTCGGAAAATTTTTCTTCTTTCTTTCCCATGTGCAAAATCAGTAAACAAAGTACAGACTCCCTAAGAACAAAGGGATATTTAATAAAATGTTTTTCTATAATTAGTGGTGTAGTGGTCTGATACCAAGTCAGACCAACAAGGTCAAGGCCAGATTAGAAGTTTGGGAGCCTTTAATGATAATAATAATGACCAGCTGGCTGGGGCTGCCTGGGAACCTCCATGCAGAGAGGCGGGCATGTTACTATGTTTTGTCTTTTAAGAGAGACAGGGTAAATAACACATCCTTGCAGCTGTGAGAACATCGCAGGGGAATAGGGGGGCTAAATCATGGCTGAATATGGTCTTGTGTTTTGCAGGTTTTTAGCTAGGCTACCACAATAAAGCATTTAAAACAATTCGACCCCCCTATAGTACATTAGACCTCCCTAAATCAAGATTGATATTTTAAAACAGTTGTTAAGATTTTTTTCCCATAGGTAAATGGGAAAACTTGATCCAACTAATTAAAAACCAATCAGTAATCTATTAGTAAACAAAACGTGCTTCAAGGTCTTTAAGTATAAACTTTCTGCCTATGCTAACAAATCATGTAACCATAAAAACCATGTAACCATAGAAACACCTGTTGGTCTCATTTTTGTTATCTAAACTTTTAACCCTTGCCAAAAAGAAAGTATAAATTATTCTGTTAGAGCTTGTGAAGTTGCAGTAGTAACAGTAGTAGTAAAAAAAAAGCAATAAACAAAGCAGATTCAAGCAGTCTCTGAGCTGTTTGTGTGTCTGTTCTCCACGCACCGACGCTCAGCCCACCTTCGGGGACTCTGTGGACCTAGCCCGGCTGGACCGCGGCATGTCAAGGCTGAGGATGCTGAGCTCCTAGACTCTAATGAGATTATTTTTCCAGAAGAAGGGATTTCCCCATCCATCCCCCTGTGGTGTTGGCCTCTTCTTCTGCATCTGAGGAAACTAATCCTGTGTTGACCCAGCACGACAATGCTGACACGCCTCAGGACCCTCTCTCACTACCCACCATTAACTCGAGGCCTAAAATCAGGATCAAATCACAAAAGGCCCCTAAAAGTGAGAGGTGTGATCCATCTGGAGGTCTGCTGTTCTTCCAGAGAACTTCTTGAGTTTTCCAACTCTTATAAGCAGAGGCCTGATGAGCTACTGTGGGAAAGGATTTTTTTTTTTTTTTTTTTTTTTTGCGGCACCGGGGATTGAACTCATAGCCTTGCGCCTGCCAGGGCAAGCGCTTAAACCACTGAGCCAAACTCCCGGTCCTGGTTTTTTGAGGCAGGGTCGCACTATGTAGCTCAGGTCGGCCTTGCACCGCGTTGTAGCCCAAGCTGGCCTCGAACTCACAACGCTCCGCCTACCTCAGCCTCCCGAGTGCTGTGGGAAAGGATTTTAAGGGTGTAGGAAAATGGTGACAAAAACATACACGTGGGTTAGGCTGAGTTTGTCAATTTGGGGTCATTAAGTCGATTCTGAAGTTAATGTTGCAGCTCATGGAGTAAAATAAGGTGTTAATAGTCCATCTGGCTGGTTGGCAGGAGTATGGGTCAAAAGATAGCCCGCTGTGTGTGAGCTAGAGATGCCAGCTATTCCTTGGTTTACTGTCAGTGAGGCAATTCAAAGCCTCAAGGAAATGGAAATGCTGGAGTGGATTTATCATGTTAAGTGTAATCCTCCACCCTGGGGTGCCCTGCAAAATGTGCTTTCATTAGCACCTTGAGAAACACATTCATGAGGGGCGCACCAGCAGGCATGAAGCATCCTGTCATTGCTGTCCTCTGTACATATGCCAGACCTCATGGTGGGCACTGCAGTCAGTCAGTTGGAAAACTTAAGGGCAATGGTTTAATTGTATCATGGAATGGCAGGGATCATCAAATGGCATTACTCAACCACCAAAGACAAGGTGTGTACACTTACTATAATGGACCCCAGAAGCACAGCAGTGATCACAATGGCCTGACGTGTACACCTACGGTGGTGGCTGATTAGCTATGATGTTCCCAAGAAGTGAAATTGACAGGAGCCCTACTAAATTTTTACCAGATTTATATAATAAAAAAAATTAAGGTCAACACTGTACAGAAACCTACCCCAAATTGCAGTAATAAAGAACTATGGCATCTCAACCAGTTCCTAGATTTGAGCCATTTTTCAGACCCAAAATCCCTCAAATGAAGGGGTGGCCAGGTCCCCTTGAGGAAGAACTCTGGTGGCACCACCAAGAATTTATATAGGCCACCACTTCCCCGTGCTTCCTCAAAGGACCTAAGGCCTTTTACTAGAATAAGTACACACTGAGGAAAGAGAAATGATCAGCTATGTTAGGGACTACTAGACACTAGTCCGGAAGTAATGCTGATTCCAGGGAATCCAAAATGTCATTGTGGCCTATGGAGGATGGGTGATTGATGGAGTTTTAGCAAAGGTTGACTCATAATGGTCCTTAAACCCATCCTGCAGTTATTTCTCATTTCAGAATGCATACTTGGAATAGATATACTTACTACTTGGCAGAATTCTCAGATGGCAGATTCTCAGGTTAGATCCCTGACCTGTTGTGTGAGGGTTATTACAGTTGGAAAGACCAAGTGGAAAACATTAGAGTTGCCTATATCTGGTAAAAGAGTATCCAAAAAACAATATTGCATCTCTGGAGGGCTTGAAGAGATTACTGACATTATCATGGACTTGAAAGACAGGGGTGGTGGCCCCGCCACATTCCCATTTCACCCTCCAATTTGACCTGTGCAGAAGACGGATGGGTCTTGGAGAATGGCAGCAGAGTGCTGTAAACCGAACCCAGCAGTGACTCCAGGTGCACCTGCTGCACCAGATGTGGTGTCTTTGAGCAAATTAATACCTTCTGGTATTTGTTGTGCAACTATTGACTTGGCAAATTCCTTCTTGATACCTATCTATAAGGCCCACCAAAAACAATTTGCTTTCAACTGGTAAGGCCAACCATACACTTTCCTCGTCCTACCTGAGGGTTATACTGCATTAACTCTCCAGTCCTGTGTTACAACTGAGTTTTCAGGTATCATGATGGCCTTTCTGTCCCACAAGGTATCACACTGGTCTATTACATTGATGATATTTTACTGATTGGACCAAGTGAGCAGGAGGTAGCAACCACTCTGGACTTGTTAGTAAAGTATTCATGAGTCAGACAATGGGAAATAAATCCAACAAAAATTCAATAATATCTCTCTACCTCAATGAAATTTCTAGGAATCCAGTGGTATGGGGTATGTGGAGATACGTCTTCTAAACTGAAAGAAAAGCTGTTGCATCTGCCTCCCCCTACTACTGGAAAAAAAAAAAAAAAGAGGCACAAGGCCTAGTGAGCCTATTTGAATTTTGAAGGCAACATACTCTTCACTTAGGTGTTTTACTCCAGCCCACTTGCTGCATGACTCAGAAAGCTGCAAGTTTTGAGTGGGGCCCAGAACGAGAAGAGCTCTGCAACAGGCCCAGGCCGCGTGCTGGCTGCTCTGCGGCGAAGCTCTGCGATCCAGCAGATGCAACGGGACTTGAGGCGGATGCTGCTTGGAGCCTCTGGAAGGCCCTCACAGTGGATCCCCGCGGAGGCCTTCAGAACTCTGGAGTCAGGCTCTGCTATTATCTACAGGCAACTACTTTCCCTTTGAAAAACACCCCCTAGCCTCCTGCTCCACCAGGGGATGTCAGGTTACCACGTCGCCAAAGTCATTCATCATGAGCTAGGCATTATCTGATCCAAGTCATAATAAAGTTAGAGGGAAGTATATGCATGTTCAAGCCAGAGAAAATCCAGAAGGCACAAGTAAGTTACATAAAAAAGTTTCCCCGATGCCCATAGCTCCTACTCCTGCCATATTGCCTTCTGCCTCCCATCATGCACCTGTGGCCTCAGGGGTGCACCATGTTATCAACTGACAAAAGAAGGGAAGGCTAGGGCCTGGTTTACAGGTGGTTCTGCATGATATGCTAGCACTGCCTTCAGGTGGACAGCTGCAGCATTACAGCCCCTTTCTAAGACTTCCCTGAAGATCAGCGATGAAAAGACATTTTCACATTGGGCAGAAATGTGGGTAGTGCAGCTGGTCCTACGCCTTTTGCCTAGAAGAAAAAACTGGCCCGATGTGCAACCGTATACTGATTCGTGGCTATAGCCAATGGTCTGGTCAGATGGTCAGGAATTTGGAAGAAGCATGACTGTGAAACTGGTGACAAAGCTGTTTGGGGAAGAGGTATGTGGATAGATCTCTCCATGTGAGCCAGAGATGTAAAAATATTTGTATGCCATGTAAACCCTCACCAAAAAGTGACTGTAGCAGAACAGGACTTCAGTAATTAAGTGGATAGGATAACTTCAAAGCAGCATGGCCACCTGTTGGAAACCGGGCTGTACAGGGTTAAGTTGCTGAACACGGGGACCTCTAGCTGTGCTGGAGAAGAGCACACGCATGCTGCTCTGAGGTCAAGATGACACCGCAGCTGAGGCAGCCGCGGACACGGGCTGTTGACCACTGTTTCTCTACAGTAAAGCTGCCAACCTTAGAGATCAGACAGTTCTCTTACTTGGTAAAATTTACTACTTGGAGAAGTCTTTGAACTGACTCCCAAGGTCCTGCTCAGTTCCCGGGCTTGCCTCAACATCCCCTTCCTTTGTGTGAAAACCAAATAAATATGGGCTGCCCAGAGAAGTTCTCTGATTCAACTCCCAAGGAATATCACATTCCATTAGGGGATTTTGACTCTCCTGGAGCCCTAAAATCATACCACTTGTCTCTTTTATTCTATTCACTGTCCTCTGGTTAGGAGGTTGCAGACCTGATCAGTCTTCGATAGCCTCCCACTTTACCACCTGGTCCTCCCTGGGCTAAGGGCGCTCAGGAATCTGGGGACACATGGAGGCTGCCCAGGTTACACCCATGCTGCACCTGTGCTCCCCTGACCTCGCCCTTAGGAGCCCTCCCTGTCCTGAGTCCCTGGGCATCACTTCCTGGGCCACGCTTCCTGTTAGATGGAGGCAGCCCAAACCCAGGGATCACGTCTTTAAAAAGGACTTTTACACCTCCAAGGCCCATTCTGACCTGGTAGGGAAGGCCACTCAGTAAAGTCATGGATGTACACCAAGAGGCACATGCGCCCTCTAAACACAGGCATGTGGGTGAAGTCTGTTGGCCAGTGTTCCACAGGGGAGGGCCCTTGCCACTGTATTGGTTCAGGCAGTGGCAGTGGATGTATCTGCAGACTAGGAGAGGCACAGACGGGCATCCCCTGCAGACCTGGGTTACAGTGTTACAGACTGCAGGCCCTATAAAAAGCCTCTGTGCCTTGGTGGCGGTAGTTTCCTGCCCTGGGTGGAAGGCATCATGGAGGGACTTACTGACTTCCGACTGTGCTCGACGTGGCAAGAACAGCTGGACTCCCACATACCACTACTGGCCCCTACGGACTCCTTACTCGTCACAGATCATTTGAAGTCCACTGCACAGCACCCTAGCTCTAAGTCAAGATCTTGGAATGGGACCGTGGGGAGAGCTCTTAATGGACTGGGGTTATCTTGGGAGACAGCATTTTTGGCAGGTGAATCTGCCTTAAAATTACTCTAGGAGACAGGGGTCCAAGGAGGCTTGGTTTCCCCAACAATGGACAACTGCTATCTCACTTGAGAGAGTTACTGCCTTGAGAAGGTTGAGAATCTCTGGCCTGTGTTTCACTGGTGACTGGTGAGCTGTCAAAAGTCCTTTTCTTTTCTTTTCTTTTCTTTTCTTTTCTTTTCTTTTCTTTTCTTTTCTTTTCTTTTCTTTTCTTTTCTTTTCAGATGACTGCATGTACGTGTAAGACCCAAAAGGCACAACTGGAATACATATATTCTCTTGCTTGCCCTGGGAAAACTGGAGAGCCTGAGCGAGGGCAGTAAGTTCGGTCTTCTGGACCGAAGTCTCTGGATAGAGCTCTCTTCCTCCAATGCCCTGGGCTGAACCCTGCTCCCTTCGCTGAACCAGCACTAGCCACCCCTGTCAGGGTCTAGTCCTCAGACCTGGCGGCTGCTGTAACTGAGTAACGGTGTGTCCACACTCGTGTTCTACCAGCTGTGAGGAGGGCGGCTGAGTTCAGAACCATGGCAGACTGACGCGAGACATTCGGTTTTCACTATGGATGAGCTGATACTTAGTGACTCTTTCTCCAGTCACCCACGAATGTCCCTTGAGTTCTAACAGGAGCTTAAGCTGGTGTGAGATCAGAACTGAGAGCTTTCACCTCGGGGCTACCTTAGAAGATTCATGGAGGAAGAGTGTCACGGTGGGTACTGCTCACAGGCAGCTGGACCAGACCCACGGCACCCCGGCTCGTCCTCGGGAAGCGGCTAGCTCGCCGGTTCCCTGGCCCAGGGGCTGGGTTAGCGCTCCAGTGGCTACTCATGCTCTCCCCGCTTTTCTCCAGTCATGAAGAGAGAAAAAGACTTAGCAGGACTGGATTCCCCGTGCCAGGGCCTGAACCAGGGCCCGTGTTGGGGCCCAGAAGACCTGAGCAGCTGTCATCCATTTAAAGAGTTCAGTTTCTGATGCCAGAGTTGCCTCAGATAAGGATTTGGCTGTGGGCCCAAAATGGGGAAACTGTATGTGGCAGAAGACAGCCCTCAGATGCTCCTCAAATTCCAAAAGACCCAATCACCGAATTGCTTTTGTTCCTCTGAGAACAGTCATCTCTGTCAAGGTGTTAAATCACAGGTTACTTTTTGTTGTGAAATCTGGACCTTGTAACCCTTTTTCGCTAAAAAATTGAGAGTCTTACTGGTGTTTGGACCAGATAACTCCTTGGTGGGGCTATAGATGAGGAGGCCATCTATGTCCAGTAACAGGCCTCTACTTTTGAATTGTGAGTCTCCAGCATCTGGAGCTAAGGCCTGCCCACACAGGCGGGGATAGCTCTAAAACCCCAAGACAAGATAGCCCAAGTGTACTGTTGGCGAAGCCGTGTCTCGGCATGTTCCCATTAAAAGGCAAACGAGTTTTGGGAGATAGGGTCCACAGGGATAGAAAAAAAGGCACCTTTCAAATCATGGACAGAAAAACAATTAGAGTTTCTTGAAATCCATACAAGGAGGGAGTATGGGTCCGATACTAATGGATGAATTGCCTCATTGATGACTCTGAGGTCTAATACTAAGCAATATTCTATGGCTTGGCTATTGGTAAAATAGGTGTACCGCATGCAGACTGGCATGGCACCCGCAACCCTGTAGCCAAAAATTTATCAATAAAGGAATTAAGCCTCCGACAAGCTTCTCTCATAAGTTAATACTGCCCTCTGTGAAGGTATAGATTGTGGTCCTTTAGCGGAATGATTACTGGTGCGCTCTTGATAGCCCTTGTGGGGCTGCCATCACATAACACTTGGGAATCAACTCTTGGCAGAGGAATCAGGTCCAATCGGGTCAGGCTGGCTGGGTCCCTACAAGTAACACCCAGGTTGCCAAGTGTGTGGGTGTCAGAGTGCTCCTGAGGGGGATGGTATGCCTCTTGACTGGTGTGGAGTACAGGGTATTACCAAGAAGGCAATGTAGAAAAGGAAATATTTTTCATGAAAGTTCAGGGTTGGGGTAAAGAAAGCTAACCGATTAACTCCTTCAAGCCCCACAGCTGAGGAATGGGATGATAACTCACCCCAATAAGAGTGTCACAGAAAAGGTCATCTGTCTGCCCACCACATCCACAGTCACCTGAGGTCCCTGCAAGCTGATGGGGATGTCCTGTGTGGAAGCCACACAGGCTGCCTCGGGCGCCATCGTCCGCCAACCGGGCATCCCCCCCCGGCCACTGCTTTGTGGGAATGAGAGCCGTCTCCTCCCCAACGCGGAGGAGTCTCATGATCAGGCAGGCCCAGCAAGTGTTCAGTGGTGCCCTTCCAGCGTGTTCCTTTGCCTCGTGCCCTGGCTGCTCCGACTGGAAGCGCTGAGGCTTGCCTCCATCACTGTTTGGATTCCCTCAGTCCCCCTGGGTGCCATGGGCTTTGTCGTGAGCCTTATTCCTCAGGGCCTGCGTGGCTTCAGGCTGCCTTATTTCCTTATTCACCTCCCATGGGCCATCTACTTCATCATAGCTGTTAAAGACCATGTAAGTCACACTGACCAACTGACTTACTCAAGCTGTGGGCATGTGGGAGTTTCGGGAGCATCCTCCGAATAGCCAAAGCTGCCTAGCTAATAAAATACTGTCCCAAGATAATTTGGCCCTCTCTAGACTCTGGAATTAAATTAGCATATTTACATAATGTCTCTTCAAGCCAGTGTTGGAAAGGAGCTGGATTTCCATCTGAGTCCTGACTGATAGTCCTGAGCGTATCATAATTTACAGGCTTGGGCATGCCCTGGTACATCCCCACCAAGAGGTCCAGAGGCATAACCTCCATCTGGCTTCTCCAACCGCCGCTTCACAACCCCTCCTAGGTGCTTCTTGGGGGCCAATAATACATCCCTTGGCTGATGATTGGTAGGTGAACCATGAAGGCTTCATACTTAGCCTGTCTTGCAGCTCTTATAACTCCCTTTCTATTGTTGTGCAGGGATGAACTATAGGCATTTCACCAGGTCACATCCAAAGCCCTCACAGGATGCACAATCTGTATGGTAGGCAGACCTTAATACAGCTTCTCGGGATCCTCAGAAAATTACCCAGCTTCTCTTTGCATTGCTGAATATTCATGACTGAAAGAGGTGTCTGAACGCAGACGGTACCATCCATACCCATCCATGCCACTTCTCAAAGGGGTGGAATGGTGGTGGGCTTAGGTGTTGTTATCTCAGTCCAGGGTCTGTGGTCAGCAGACCTTAATAAAACCCTGATAAATATTCCTGCAGAGATGCCTGTTGGGGACCCTGGCTGACAGAGGTGAGCAATTCAACAACTGGTCTTCGATCAGGACCCACTGTCTCGGGGAAGGGAGCCTCAGCTGCATGTAGGCCAGGTAGAGCCTGCGCACTTGGAAACAGCTGCGAGTCTAATGAGTGATGAATCCAGCAGGTGGCGGTCTAAGAACTGGGGATTCTCTGTGGAAAAAACCAAACGAGGAAGATCCTCTAGGCTTTTATTAGTGCGAGAGAAGTAGGACTTTGGACCCCACGCTGCCAGCAGCCCCGCTGAGATCCGCTGTAAATCTTGAACCCTTGCATCGTACTCTTGCCCCTCCCTAGCCCATTTCTCTGTCCACAACACCCCTGTATTTTTGCTGGCTCATGTCATAAAAGGATATGGCTTATCTGGCAAATGAAATCTCAAAGAAAAGTCAGTCAACAGTCACAGGTTACACACCATTTTTATATAGGGAAATAAACTTGAGGTCAAATTTATAATAATACTGGAACCAAATAGGATGGAGAAAGGAAGAGAGCTAGTACCAGAGCAGTCACCTCAGAAAGAGATCTACAGAACAGACGAACACGCAGCCACAGGACCCAAGAGGGGTACAGCTGATGGCCAAGAAGGGCTGAAGAAGCCTCTTGACTTGAACCTGCACATCTTTAAAGCACGAAGACCACAAACCCCTCTCCCCCATGCCTGGTGGGCAGCACTAGGGTCTTCTTCTGCCCTCCAGTTTTCTGCCTCCCCCTGCTAACCAGCACAAGGAAAAGGCCAAAGGAATTGCATTTTCTAACAGATGAAAGCCTGAGCGTGAGAGAAGGAACAAGAAGGGGACTGGGGCTCCCTCAAGGGAGAGAGGGGGGAAGAACAAACCTCAGAGGGGGTGTGAGGGTCACAGGTTCCACCTGGTCCTATGGACAGCCAAATCCACGCAGCCCAGGGCATGCTCCCAGCAGCCCCAAATGGGAAGCCATGGCATCAGGCAGACCAAGACCACGCCCTTCAGTGCCAGGAGAAGGGTGAAGGAGAATCCCACCCTCCCAGCCAAGGTGTGAAACCCTGGGCCCAGGGTGTCCCGAGACTGCCCTCTCCAATGCATGCCCTCCATCACGTGGGCTCCTCTATCGCATCCTAGGATCAGAACTTCCCCCCTCCCCACAGAGGAGCCCTGCTCAGGCCGCTGGACAGGGCCACTTCCAATGCACTGTCTGCACAACAGCCCAGGGACACTGGGCTTTCAATCCAGCACCAGCGCGAGTGAGGGCGAAGATCTGGAGGCAGCAGAGGGCCAGCTGAGGAGGAACGGGGAGCTCAGCCATACTCTTCCCACACAGGTGTCCCAGCCAGTGGGTGGCTGCGTCCCACACTAAGGACAGCTCTGTGCAGGCCTCAGCGGCTCCCTCCTGTGGTGGATTAACTAACGGGCAACTCGTAACACTCAGCTGAACCGAGTCAGCGTGGTGCTGGGTGTGGAGGGCCCACCTGAGGATCGCTGCCAACAGCATAAAAGGAGAACTGGCGGGAAGGGGGTGAGCTGTTGGTTCTCCTGGAGAGGCTTGTCGCGCTGGCTTTCCTGATATGGACTGGGCTGTTCTCACCGTGGGAGGAGCTCTGCTCCTCGCTGTCGCTGAGGGTGGCTGCGGTTCTCTTCTGGGGAGCTCTGGTCCTAACCTTGAGCGTTGCTTCCTGGCTTCAGGGGGGAAGATGGTGAGCTGCTGATTCTCCTGGAGAAGCCTGTTACACTGACTTTCCTGATATGAGCTCAGCTGCTTGTGGAGGAGCTCGGGTCCTCACTGGCCCTGAGGATGGCTGTGGTTCTTTTCTGGGGAGCTCTGGTCCTTACCTTGCGCGTCACTTCCTGGCTCCAGTGCGGATCCCTCAGGCTGCTGGCACAGATCCTTCCCCCCGCTGGTGCAGACTTTCTGGCTTCCATTGACCTCTGAGCCCTCCCAGTGCAGATACTTCATACAGACTTGCGTGTGTCATCATCATGGGCTCTAGGCCTCCAGTTGGACTCGTGGAGGACACTGCCATGGGATCCTCCTCCTCAGACTCCCAAGTGTCAGATGTTTTGTCCCAGTGCTGGAAAAGCTGACTCTATACCACCTTGGAGTGAGAAGCCGGAACCTGGCCATTGCTGTCATAGGCCAGAGCACCACTTTGGGTGAGGAGCAGGAGCCCCGCCTTTGGTGTGAGGGGCACAGAGGGGTGCTCTAAGGCGAGAGGGCTGGACATTTCCATGAGGGTGAGGTAGAAGACAGGAGAAGGAAGCAGCTGCAAGTCTTGAGGAAAGGATTGAGGAACCAGAGAGAACACAAATAGCTACATCAAAACACAGGAAACAAAGAGATAAATGTCATCCTCTCCCCCAGAACTCGCAGGCATTCACAACACCAAACTTCATGACCAGGATTGTGCCCTCACTTACTTAGAGGTGTTGACAAAACCCACTGCCCTCTCTCAGACGCTCTGGACCCCATGAGACTTCTTCTAGAAACCTCGTGTGGTCAAAAACGCCCCCTCCAGACAGGGGGCCCAGTCAGGAACCCTACGAGTCCAAGACTCCTGCCAGTTCCCAGCCGTGGACCCCCGCCTCCCAGGGCCTGGGAGACCCACACCTGCCCTTCCGGGTCTTGAGCTCTCCTCACCGGCCAGCTCCCAGCCGAGGGGCGCGTTCTTCCGTTCCGAGTTTTAATAAATCTTACTCTTGTTGTGCAGTGTCCTGCTCAGTCCTTTGTTTGGGAAGCCAAGAACCTGGGAAGAAGCCCCAGACCCTTAACCAGTACCAGGGGTCAGGCGGGACAAGAACCAAGCAGTGGGAAGCTGGAAGCCGCAAAGGGAGGAGACGCTGGAACCTCAGTTCAGGCCTGAGACCTGGGACCCTGTGAGGCAGAAGCCAGGACCCCACATGTGGGAGGAGAGAACAGAACTCCAGTGAGGACCCAGGCCAGGACCCTGCCTGAGAGTGCCGGTGCCCGGACCCACCAGGAGGGACGATGCTGGGTCCCCCCTCCTCCTGCGGGCAGTGGATACCACCCCAAAAGAGGGACGAGGCCGGGACCCCGCGAGCAGAGACCCCACCTTGACTTGCAGGGAGCTGACTGCAGAGAAGTGTAGCTAAGTGCGTGGCCACGGGAGGGGGCGGGGCTCAGCACAGCAACCCCTCTTCTACAAATGCAGCTCTGCGCATAGACGCCAGCCAGGGCTCCGGCCGTGACCAGGTGCGAAGGCAGACAGCCTTGGGGAGCTGCAGGTCGCGGGAGGCTTTCCCAGAGGACTTGGGGCAGATGGGGCCCATGTGCCCTAAGACCTTGGAAGCCAAATACTTGCACAGGGACAAGAAGAAAAATGCCTGGATGTTATCTCATAAATCAGCGAGACCCCAGTCATCACAGAATCAAGGGTACAAAAGTATAAAACTCACTGCAGGAGAGACGACCCTGGGCCCCTTCTCGAGAAGGGCCTGCTGTGGAATTAGCTCCCCAGAATTCATCTCACTATGCTCAGGGGCCCTGGGTGTGGCTACTGCTCCTGCTGGCAAGGGACCTTGTATTGGTCCCTCAGTGCTGGTTTTACTGGTACGTGGAATACGAGGCTTGTGGGTGCGGAAGGGTTCCATCGAGATTTCAAAAGAAGCCCTGGGAGCCAGGCAAGAAGCCCCTGAGAGGGCAATGCATGAAGTTGTGGGAATGAAACTAAAGGCACATTGGAGGACCAGGACACTTGGAGGTGCCAGAAATGTGGGGCCTGTGCCAAGGAAAGCTGTGGGCAGTGAGTGGAAAGAGCCCAAGCAAGAAGCCATCTGAGCTGCAGCCAGTTATAGGGAAACAATACTCGTCAGTGGGTGGCTCCATGGAGGATTTTATAGCTAACTGTGCCATGAGCAGGTGGGGCAGCGCCTCTGCCGAGGCTGCCTCCTCGCCCAGCAGCTCCCTTCTCGCTCCAATGCCTGGCTACCACAGATTGAGGGGCTTCCCGCCACCACACCCTTCTAACATGCCATTTCTGCCATGCAGACGCCCAATCGTGAACTGAATCCTTGGAAAAGTTTACTCAAATCACCCTCAGATGCAGTGTTCTGTATTCTGTCTGGGCAACAGGACAGCTGGCTAGTACGTAAACCAGTGTTGGTTGGTAACCTATCTGTTCTACCATGATCCTGCCCCCATCAACAACTGGGCAGAAATTTTAGAGATGTCTTTTATCATTTAAACAGAATTCAATAAAATCTCTCCATTTTAATTTTTTCTAAGGTCATTCAATCTTCCAGCCATGAAAAAGAACTCTGAGCAATGTTTACCTCTGTGTGAATGAGATGTTATGTATTAATTGAGAAACGTCACTTTTTTTCAACTTTCCAAGTGAAATGGTTCAGTGACAGCTTTGAGGAAAAGGCACAGCGCTGCCATGAGCATCAGTGAGCACATTCTGCTTCCTTGACTGCCTGCCTATTACATAGGTAGATCCCATTATCTAGGAAATAGCTTTTTACAAGGTTATACATCGTATTATTCTCACAGAGCATGTACACACGACACAGAAAAAAGTACCATATCCTATCATACCACGGGCGCCTAAGTCATTTGCAAAATATGTTTAATTAAGCAAGGGGAGGAATCTGAGAATTGAGGAGGAGCTGCCCTTAGTAAGCAACTTGAAAAGCTCACACATCCAATTGAGTGATTCAATCGTTAAAATCCACTTCAGTGAGGTCTACTCACTCTTATAGTGAAACATGCAATTTCTAACAGGGAGTTCTGTAAAAATTAACACACTGCCTTTTCTTTTCGTTGAGCAAATGGATGTTGAAAAAGCACTAGGGAACCAGCGCCCCAGCCTTCCCCTTCCTTGGTTTTAAAGAAACAGCAGAGGTGAAAGCCACGTTCTTCGCAGGTGTCCTAACCCAATCAGAGAACTCTTTTAGCACGAACCGGTTCTTTTCTCTACCTTTTCCTCTCCTTTCTGGGCTGCAGCGGGGGTCGGACCCAGGGTCTCACCCACCACGCAAGCACTCCAGCGCTGAGCCACCTCCCCGGCCTTTGCGACAGACAGGTGGTTACCAAGCAGCCCGGGCAGGCC
>RJWM01035602.1:0-18797 GCA_004363535.1 Dasyprocta punctata
CCAGTACACAACACCTAAAATTTAAATAAGGAATGGAGGATTTGGTTTCAGTTTGCAGAGGTTTCACTCATACTTGCTGGGCTCCAAGTTGGGGTGGATGGCAGAGGGGCATAGCACACAGGAAGCTTGCTCATGGCATGGCATTGGAAGCAGTGAGCCAACAAGCAGGAGTGATAGACAGACACCCTTTGAGGCCACACCCACAGTGACCCACCTCTTCCTACCAAGCATTACACCAACATCATACCCAGCTGTAAACTCATGAGTGGAGTAATTCAGAACACAGAACTCCAATTATCATTTTTTAAAAAATCTACAAACAGGAACATTTTTGTCAAGATTTCAGAAATTCAACACAAGAATAGAATTCTAAATGCTTTAGAGAAAAGAAATGAATCTGCTATAAAGGAAAGTCCAGCAGAATTACAGCTGACTTCTCTGCACAAACTCTCAAGTCAAGAAGAGCTTGGAGAGAAGTACTGCAAGTTCTACTGGAAAACAGTTTTCAAATCAGCTTGCTGTACCCCACACAAAACTGTCTTATAGAACTGATGCAGAAATAAGATAATTCCATGACAAAGAACATCTGAGGAAGTTTATGACCACCAAAGCAGCACTCTAACATCTTCTGTAGGACATTCAAGAAACAGAGAATGTGGACTACAGCTCCATAAACCCTAACAGAGGAAATCCATCAGGGAAGGAAACAATTCAAGGGAGGGGAAAATAAAGGGGAGGCCAACAACAGGGAAAAGGCAAAGATGAAACATTTCATAGCATGGTGAAATTTCCTTCAGCAAAAGAGAGTGCAGGTGTGCAGGTCACACTGTATACCTGACGCGCACTGCCATCCACCATGGGTGCAGTGATCTAAACTGATTGGCTACATTAACGAGGTCGTGGTTTCTAGACAGAGTCAATTTTGTGAACTGGAAAGGCCTTTGCTGCAAAGTTTTAATTCAGGTCAACAACCAAATTCCCCTCATCCCAAGCTTTTGAAGAACTGTAAAACAAGCATATGCACATTGTATAATCAAATGGTATTACACAAAATAAGGATGCTGAAAAAATGGAGTTCTTTGAATTATCTCCTCTGACAGAAAAGACTATCGCTTTCTGCACTTGTAATATAGTAATATCCCCACCAGTTTCCTCAGGCCTCATTTAAATAGCCTGATTAGAAGTAGTTTGTTTTGCCTTCTTCTGAATAAGGCACCAAGCTATGGAAAAGGTCTGAGGTAGAGCTGCGTAATCAGCCATATTGAAGAGAATCAAAATAAGAAGTAGAGAACTGCAGACAGCAGACCAAGCTTGAACTTCCTCAGGGATCAGGGATTGCAGCCTTCCCTGCTACATGGAGGGGCAGCCACTCCCTAACAAGCTCCCCGATTTCAGGAACTTCAGGTATCACATAACCACATTTTCTATAAAAATCCCAGCTTCATTTAAACCTTACATGGTAAGAAAACAGGTCTGACAGCCTGAGTTTCAAATGCTCATTGTACATCCCCAGAGTCACCTGTGAGAGGTGGAAATTAAATAAGTGAGCAATTCCTGTGCTCTGGTTTTCTGTAATTAGCTCTGGATTGAGCAACTACCTGGTCTCCCACTCAGCATGCTTCCAAGGATCAGGCAGCTATGCTTGCTGTTTCCAGTGCAATCTCTCATAACATAGGGAGAGCTGAGACCCACAGTGGGGAGTAGATAAGGGACCAGGCCTTCTAAGAAGTACGGGTGAGATGGCCTCTGTGTTCCAGCAAACAGTCCTGGGAACAGCCTGCAGTCTCACACTTGTGCCTGTGTATCTACAACCTGCTCCTTTAAGCTCCCCTTTGAAAAAGTCACTTCACCCAACAAGTTGCTAAACTGTTTGCTGGAAAATTCCCCTGTAGCCCACCAAACCCAGTGCTCTAGCAACAAGTCCAATAACCAATCACACAGTGAGCATTGAATGAGTTTGGAATGGTGACCACACTCCATTAAGAAGGACTGCAGCCCAGAATTTTTTTTAAATTACAAGGAATCACCAAAAAAATCAATAGAACAGATAAGCAGATTTAGCAAGGTCATGGTACAAGGTCAAAAAGTCATATACAGAAATCGAGTGTTGGAATATATACAAGCAATGAGCAATTCAAAAGTAAGATTGTAAAGGCACAAGTTACAACATTACAAGAAAGCTTAAACTAACATTACTGTATAAATTGATCAAAATACATTCATTATCTGTATCCTAAAAATTATAGGAACTAATCAAAATACTCAAATACAATCTAAGTAAGAGACTATGTATGTGAATTGGACAAATATCAAAACATTTATTCTCCCTAAACTTATCTATAGATTCACCTAAGTATCTATCAAAATCTCAGTGAATTCTTTTTTCTATCTTAACTGTTTTTTATATACATATACATAACAATATAGTTTTTGTTTGTCAACACAAGTGCAATGATATGCTTACACATGTGTCACATTTATTTCACTGCTAAATATGTTCTTAAGGTGCATTCGAGTACAAAAGTGTCCAGTTTATTGTTATTTATAGCTGAGTAGTATTCCATTATATACAAATACCACATTTTTTTGTCCATTCCTCAGTTGAGGGACATTTAAGTTGTTTCCAATGTCTGGCTATTATTAACTACACTGCCATATATGTAAGTGCACATATATAGCTGTGGTAGGATGTTTTAAATTCTTTTGGGAAGACACCCAGAAGTAAAATAGCTGGGTCAAATGGGACCTCCAATCCTAGCTTTTTAAGGAATCTCCACACTGACTTCCACTGTGGTTGCACCAGCCTACATTCCCACCAACAGTGGAGAAGTGTTCCTTTTTCTCCACAGCCCCTCCAGCACTTGTTATTGATTTACTAGACATTCTTTCTGGGGTGAGATGGAATCTCAGTGTTCTTTTAATTTGCAACTCTCAAACGACCAGTGCAGTTCAATATATTTTAACATATTTATTTGCTGTTTGTACTTCTTCATCTGAAAAGTGTGTGTTCATCCCAGGTTGCCATTTTTGACCTGAGGCTTTAAATCTGGGAGGACTAATTTTTTTGAGTTCTTTATACGTTGTCAATAGCAATCCTTTATCTGAGGGACAACTGGCAAACATTTTCTCCCACACTCCCACATTGTGTGTTGTCTCTTTACTCTGTTGTTGGTTTCTCTTGTTGTGAATGCACCCCAGATTTATTGGTGGCTCAGTTTTGAGTGTCACTACTCATCTCCTGGGGTGGTTGTGTACCAATTCTTGCAATAGCTGTAATATGGTTTTGCTTGGTGCTGTTTTCCCTGACTCTTCTCTGTCAAAGCCCAGCAAGAGCCTGGACTCCAGAGACTAGAGCAACAGGAGGTAACGTGAATACCTTTCTTTGGGTTTGAGACCTTAATTTGGAATGACCTGAGACCTTGAGCTTTTTTTTTTTTATCATTATGAGAAGGGGTCTGCCATAAATAACCAAAATGGTAATTTTTAGAGGTGCTGAGTGTGCAACCTAGGAGTTCACTGCATGCTTGGGCAGCTCCCCTCCTCAGTCAGGTCACCTGCAATGTTAATCCTTTCTTGGGTTCTTGTTGCCCTCATCAACATCTATTATGAGGCTGGTTATGTGGGGAAATATTAGAAAATCAGGAATTCACTGTGGATAGAAAAACACAAGATTAAGGGGATGAGGTGTGGGTCTGAGACCCTGCATCACACACATTTATAAACATAAGAACTCCTGTTACAGGCAGCTGAGTTGGTTAGAAATATTCCAGGCAGTCAGACAGGGCAAAGCCCTCAGAGAAGCCAACACAGAAGACCCTGTGACCTCTGAGGAGACAGACACATCCTACTGTGAGCCAGATCCCAAGACAAAAGGCAAAAGAAATACAACCACACCCTAAGTATAAAACATTAGTGATTGATATCCTAAATAGTTAGAGATCACCTTGAGGAAGCCAGGAATTACTATCCCAAATCCCTACAGAAAGTCACTTGCCCCATAAGAATTCTCACTTGCTAAATGAGCTTGCTATATGACTTGTTTCCACATTTGTCCCTGATTTGGATGATTTTACCTGAACAATTAACCTTATTAGTTGACCACAGCTCTGTCCCACCTCAAGCCCATCTGCCTTGCAAGTTCCCAGTTTTCCCCATCATGGTTTTACTCTATAAAAGTCCCTAGAAAAGAAAGTCTTTGGCAACTCACTCAGGACACCTTGTCTCTCTTAGACAGAAGCTTTCTTTCTCTCAATAAATATATTCTTCTCTTAACCTCTGTTTTCCTAACATTAATTCTTCAAATTCCAAGGATGCAAACTGATACTGGACATACAGTATATTGGGAGCTCCACTCCCCTATATTATTTGGAGGTCTTTCACCAACATCATCATATGGAGGTAAAAGTTTGCTTTTGTTTCATAGACTCTAAACTGGGACTTGTTTAGGTAACAAATTTTTATGCTTGGAATTTTGGTTTGTCTTTGTCAGTTGCTTATAATTACTTGTGATAATTGCTTGTGATTTCTTTTTGCACATTGTTTTTAATTGCCTTGTCTCATATAGTTTTGTTAAAATAATGATAAATTGAAGTTAAAACATGGGAAGGTTATAAGGTCATGATGTTCCTTTAATGGGACATTACTATCATTTTGTTCTTGTACATGTTGCATTTGAATTAGTTGCTAAATTTACTGGTACTCCTTATTTGATTGTATTTAGACAACAGCACTAGAGAGACTAATATAGAAACACCCCTAGTAGACTTTAATATTAACTTCTATAAAATGGGTATTCTTACATGAAATCTAGCTCAAACTTACAAAATGTACATGCCTGCAATAAAACTGGGACTCCTCCCACTGTTTACATGGCACTAGACTTGTGGCTGGTCTCTAAGACTGGGAGGTGAGGTTTCATTGAGAGAGCTTGGCTCTGATCCTCCTCTACACTCTAGAGGAAATGTCAGGCCTGTTCTGCTTCAGTTTCCTTTTTTATTTTTTGGCTTTACTTCTACTCATTTCCCCACTTTGTACTTTCCTTATAGATGTATGTAAAACCAGAAAGAGCTCTACACTATTCCAACCTTTTCCTCCTAAATTAAGCCCACAGAAAATGAGTGTTTAAGCCAGGGGTGGTGGCACAGGCAGAGCATTGTGAGTTTGAAGCTGGCCTGGGCTACAATGTGAGCAAGGCTGGCCTGAACTACATAGTGCAACCCTGCCTTGCCAAAAATAGGGCCAGGAATTTAGCTCAGTGGCTTAAGCACCTGCTTGGTAGGTGTGAGGTTGTGAGTTTGATCCTTGGTACCAACAAAAAAAAGAAAAGAAAGAAAGAAAGAAAGAAAGAAGAAAATGAGTGTTTGCTAATACATAAGACAGGGAAGTCATCTTAGACAAAGGGCACAACCCCATCTCTGGGTCAAATGAGACATTGGAATTGTGCCTGTCCAGCAGAACACACATAAAAGCCATGTCCCAGCTTAGTGTTCTGGGCTACAATCTCCGCTGAAGATTGAACCTGAAATAAGGTGGGGAGAACTGACTTCCATGTGACAATGGAAGGAGCTATTCCCAAAGGCAGCACACCTACGGGATGGGAACTAAACATTCAGACTAATAAGGCTTTCCAACCTTTCAAGTTGTGGACTTTAAACCTTTATTATAAAATTTACAGAGCCTTAGATAATGATCTTGCTTAGGCTTTAAACTATCCCTTATAGATCCTTAGCAAATGGTGGTTATTCTGCCAGCTAATTAATTGCTCTTATAGCAGCTACCACCCTTGAAAGCAGAGGACAGGTTTCCCCAGCATCTCTTTTGTGAATCCTCATTGAAGTCAGTGGCCAGTGGAATCAATGGAATGTTGACCAGACAGCTAGATTCCTTTATAAAGACTGACCTCTGGTTATCAGAGCCAGTAGAAACTGAGAACAACCCTGGCCACAGTGACCCTCTGGTTGACATCCAAAGCTTCCTCAGTGGACACTGGTTCATGACCACTGAAAATTTCCACTTATCTATGATCCTTATTTCTCTGCTAGTAGACTAGGAACTCTATTGCTAAGCCTTTCAGTGGATTCTTAGATTACTTAGACTACCCCTCCCTTCAGAGATTAAATTGAGGCAATTTGCAAGAATTATTTATGTTCCACAACAGATAGTAAGAGAAGGATTTACATTTTGTGCCTTTTTAAAGAGTAAATAATAAGCATTTTCTTTCCTGTGTGCCTAGAAGGCTGATGTGCCTTTACTAACATATAAAATATGATTGCTAGATGATAATTAATAAGTTTAACTTGTGAGCCTCAAAGATACAGAAGTTTAAGCAAAGCATAGCCATGTACTGCTGCTAGGAAAGATTGCCCAGGTGATTAGGTGGGTAATGCAACTGTCTTGGAGAGTTCTTTGCCCTAGGACCCAGGGATGAAATTCCCCCAATTCATTTGTGTCCTTATGTATCTCCAGAGGTGATCTCCTTCACAGTAGAGCAGGAAAAATTCTCTAATTACCAACTCATCTTTTTTGCATAAGTCCTCTTTTAATGAACAAATGCAGGAATCTATTACAAAGTGAAGCTTCCTTCTTTAAACATTCCTGTTACAGTAACTTATAAATGTCATATGGAAGTGAAATTGATGAGCTATTTGGGAAGGTAAGATTGTACAGCAGGCTGAGGGTGGATAGGCTGGAGGAATTTATCTTCAGTTCTCCAGATGGCATCCACCTGCCCAGGAGCAGAGTCAACCCAAGGGATGCCTTGAGAACCTTAATTAAATAGGAACAAAAGGCATGCCTTTATCTTGTTTTTGCAAAATTACATAGCTCAATTGTGAGGGTCTGTGCCTAGATCCCCAGTCTCCCAAACAAGTGCATAGCAAAGGCCCAAATAACTGAGACAAGCGATATAATCTTTGGGGCTCCAGGAGGACCAAGATCCACTGCGGAGTCTGTAACTCTGGTGGCTGAGCCGAGACTGCCTCTGGGCAGCCCATATTTATGCAGAACAACAAAGGGGTTGAAGTGGAGAATGCAAGAAAGCTGAGCAGCAACTTGGGAGGGGTTTGAGTACTCCTCTAAGCAACAGATGATGTGAATTAGGAAAGTCTCCAGGTGTCCTCAAGTGTGGCCCATCCTGCCCCCCAAGGCATCTTCTCACTCTCAGTTCAGCCATGCCTGGGCCACACCACAGCGCAGCACATGTATTCAGCTTCAACACCTCCAACACTAATATAAAAGTTTCATGTACTACAGAGGTAGAGACACAGCTCAGCAGAAATTCCTGAGTTCAATTCCTGGTCCTCAAGTTTCATGCCCTTATGCCTTGCTTTTTACAATACATACATGGGGGACTCAATTCCAAAGCTCCTTACACCTTTGGAATGCATTCTTAAGCACTTGAAGATGTTTGAACCTCCCATGTTGAAAAAGAGCTCCTTGATATTTCTCTGCATGTGTGTGGCCTACCTACCCCCTTGAGCCAAAATGAAATACACAGGAAAGTATTAACTATGATATTCTTTTACAACTAGAGGAATACTGTAAAAAGCAGGGAAAATGGTCAGAATTGTCTTATGTTCACACTTTCTTTGCATTGAGGAATACTTGTGTATATTTTAAATGTAAACATGAGCCACAAGAAAACACAGCACCTGAGGCCTTTAAGGCATTTACTATCCCAGAGCCTGAGATCTCTCCTTCCAAACCTTTGGAACCTGGGGACAAAAGAGCCTTCATCTAATCTGTACCCACCATTACTGAACCTGAGGATCCCCCTTTTTGCCCTTCTAGTCTTAAGGATGAGGCTTCTAGATCAACTGTAATCCAGGCCAATACAGGCACATACCCATGCTCAGCTGAGTTTATGCAAGCTCCTCTAGGGCTATATCATTTACAGGAAGTACATGGACCATTTGGGACTGCTAGAATTCAGGTGCCTTTTCCTCTCAGGGACTTAAAACAGATTAAATTAGACCACAGAAAATTTTCAGATGACCCTGACAAGTACAGGGATGCCTTAGATGACTTATGCAGATCAACAAGCTACACTGAAAGGAAGGACTTCTTTCTTCCAAAGTGAGTCTAAGACTGCCAGACACCTGACTTCTTAACCACCAGGCTCTACTTCTAGGAGGACAAACTACTGATATAAAGACATGTTCCTCCTCGAACCCCAGCACCTTTTAACCAGAGGAGGAGGAGGAAATTGAGGCTGACAGACATGACTGTGAAAAGGTAATCCCCCACACATATGCAGCTAGAGAAGACTTATTAGACACCCCCCTTACTGACCCTGATTTAATCCTCTTCTGTGATGGCAGCTCCTTCATGGAAGACGGCACAAGAAAGGCAGGGTATGCACTGTTAACTTTACATCAGACTCTTGAAAGTTCCTTACTTATGCCTGGAACTAGTGCTCAGCTAGCAGAACTCATAGCCCTGGCCAGGGCTCTAGAGCTCAGTAAAGGACAAAAAATCAGTATTTATACTGATTCAAGATATGCTTGCCTAGTATTACATGCCCATGCAACCATATGGAAAGAAAGAAATTTAACAGCCAGTGGATCTCACATAAGGTATCATAAGGAGATAGGTAGTGATCTTTTATTATCTGTCTATATGCCTTCCAAAGTGGCAGTAATGCACTGTAAAGCACACCAAAAGAGGATTGATGATGTATCTCAAGTAATCAACTGGCTGATGCAGCAACACATCTAACTATACTCAGCATGTGTTAAATGACACCGCTGCTTGTCTCGCCCCTAAATGAAGAAGTAAAATTAATGAGACAGTGTCCTCCAAAATCCAATGGCATTACACATTCTAACAGCTGAACATGTACTTGTGCAATTGTGAAAACTGAATGCTGTGTGTATATGCCTGATCTTCCTGCTAATATCTTCACAGCTGTTCAAGATGTTAGATAGGAAATCAATGACATCTCAGGTTCTAAAATTTCCTGGACCTTATTCTTATCCTCCGTATGGGAAGCCATTACTAGCTCCTTTTATTGGAACACTTTGCTAACTGTATTTATAATACAGTTGTTGATTCTATTATTTGACCCATGCATACTTGTTTCCTTGGATTTGTATCCTCTACACTTAAATCTGTATGCCTACCTGAGATGAAAACGCCTGGTAACCACTGTGGGTCATCAGAACCTCTGCAAAATACCCCTGACTGCCAGTCAACAACTACGACCCTCTTTCAGCCCGAAGAAGCCAGATGGGTCATCACTCATTACCCCCTCATGGCAGTCCAGGTTACTTCTTCAGAGGGGGGATTGTTACAGGCACCTGGGTTAGTTCACAGTAAGACTGTGCTAGGCCCTCAAGGGAGCTGGCACAGAGGACCTTGTGACCTTGGAGGAGACAGACACCTCCTGCTGTGTGCCAGATCCTAAGACAAAAAACAAAGCAAATACAACCAGAAAACCCTAAGTATAAACATTAGGAATTAATATTCTAAATGGGTATGGATACCCTTGAGGAAGCCAGGAGCCACCATTCCAACCTCCTACAGAGTCACTGCTCCATAAGAATGCGCACTTGCTAGGTGACTCACTACCTCATTTGCCCCTGATTTGGTCAATTTTACCTGAATAATTAATCTTATTGGTTGACCACATTTCTGTCCCACCTCAAGTCTGTCTGCCTTGCCAGTTCCCAGTTTTCCCCATCATAGTTTTACTACATAAAAGTCTCCAGAAAAGACAGTCTTTGACTATCCAATCGGGACCCCTTCAGTCTCTGTCAGACAGAAGCTTTCTTTCTCTCAATAAATATATTCTACTCTTAAGCTCCATAGTTCCTAAAATTCATTCTTCAATTTTAGAGAACTCGAAATCCTACAGGACATATGGAAGGTTGGGAGTTTCATTCCCCAATATCACTCCAGCTCTGCTACCAACAGCAATGAGACCGGGGACCCCGCACACCACAGCCGCACCGGCGCCAACCACCCCTGAGTCAGGGCCGCCCCGAAGGCCCGCTCTCCCCACACTGCTGAGGTGGTGCTGGGGCCTCAGGAGATGGCACCGCGGGCGGGTGGTGTCACAGGGGGGAAGGGACTCATGAAACATGGCTGTGATCCTGACCCACCCACAGGGAAGAGGGGCAAAAGCACAAAAGCCCAGGAGGACCTCGGGGTCTGGAGCTCAGCAGAGAGGCTGCAGCTGCCCAGAGCCGCTTCTGGCCACTTCCACTCAGGCCTCAGCCTGACTCCATCCCTTCCCCAATTTCCGTCCCACACCGTCACCATTGCGTGGCTTCCCGGTGTCCCCGAGTCCTTCCCACGTGGTCTGCAGCCAGCAGAAGTGCCAGAAGTCGGTCCAGCGAGCTAAGGGACCCTCCAACATGTGCCCAAAGGAGGGAGCCATGACACCGGAAGTCCCATCTCACCGTGGCGCACCTGATTGGACAGTTCCTGCAGCCCGCCTCTATGAAGCTGATTGGCTCCTGCCCCACTACCTTCCCTCTGTGCAGAGTGAGGAGGAAGTAGACTCCTGTCTACATGGCTAGAGCTGAAATGATAAATAGTCACACTGAAACTTCTGGACAAGGCTCTGTTCTCTGGTGTCAACCTCACCTCACAAAACAATTGCAGGACAATGATGGCTATTCTAAACTCCAAGGGGAAAATAATGAAACTCACATTGTGTTTCAAGTACTCAGGAGTGACTGCAAACCATGCATTCACCTTGCCAGAACCCTTGCTGGCAGGAATTCTTACAAAGAAACTCTCAAATCTCATTTTGCTGGAAACTGAGCTGAGTTCCAGAGTAGAGCCTCCTCACCTCTGCTAATGATTTTTAATTTATTTTATCCTATTTCGTGTACATTGCTTTTTTTTTCACAGTGTATGATTAATGTGGATGAAAAAATGTATCTTTGGGAAAAAATTACAGTTCGTTAATTTAAAAAAATAACTGCTTTTAAGCAATCCAATTTTTCCTTTTCTGGAGCTGCCCCTCCTTTCGTAATGACTTAGTGTCCTCTTCCTGAAATGGGGTCTCTCGTGTTGTTGGAAGGTTACATGGTCAGTGTCCTGTGGAAGGCTCAATCCCCTGATGGAAAAGAAGTTCACAAGTGCAGGACAGGAAGCGACACAATGGAACAGAGGGAGGTCTGGAACTTTCACAGTTCAGCATTTGGGAAGGAAGCAGCAGGCATAATTGGAGAAGAGGAAGGGGATGGGCATCCATGGAGAGGGTAAAAGAGGGTGAAATAAATCAAAGAACGCATCAATGAAAAAAGAAGATACTCTTCCATGTGTAATTGAAAGTAGTAAATAATGTCCTGTTGCTATTTGGAATGACTTGTAAATTTTTCTTTTTTCTACCTAACTAAAGTGGAGACAGGTGGGGTGGTGAATGCCTGATATCCCAGCACTTTGGAGCCTAAGAAGTATTTCTTTGATTTCAAGGGCAGTGTGAGCTATAGAGTGGATTCAATACTAGTGTGTGCTGTGTAACAACACCCTGTCTGAAGAAAAAGAAAAAACAATAGCAAAAAGAATAGCAAAATAACAGACAAATGGTGATATATCTTACTCCAATGCTGTATTTTTCCTTCTTTCAGTCTTTTTCTTTCTTCATTTCTTTCTTTTCTTTTGTTGTTTTCTTTCTTCTGTCACTCTTTCAGATTGATATATGGACCGGGTTGTTACAGCCTCATGATGAATTGACACCTTCCTCCTGGAATGACTTGTACACCTAGAAAGAGATCTACTTTTCCTTTCGCTGATATGACCGCTTCACATGCCTTCATCAGTGTTAGCATCTCCAGCTTTAGCTATGCATGTGCTTTCATATTCAATAGATTCTCTGTGTTTACATAAGTATAGAAATATCACAGCGTTAAGGAAAAACAACAAATTCTTCTTTTATGTTTTTGTGTTTGTTTTGTTTCTGTTTTTTGGTACCAGAGATGAAACTCACAACCTCACACTTTCCATGCAGATGCTTGTGCCACTGAGCTAAATCCCTGGCCCTAAAGTCAAATTATTCATGGCAAAAACAATGATGGCAATTCTAATAGATAGTCCTCATTTAATGACGGCGTTATTCTCCCGTGACTAGGTTACTAATTGAATTGGTTGCTAAGTGAGGAATTGTATATAGTATGTACATTTCCATATTCAAAGAAATGGTCAAAGAACCTCCAACTAGGTCACTTTGCTTGATTTTCATACTTGCCCCATTCAGTACTATAAGATAAATCAGAACATAAAGCTGCAGTTCTCTATGATACAGAAGAATCACCAAAAATGATACTAGTGTATAAACAAGTTGTATTTACATTAAAAAAAGACAACTGTGCATTATAAATGAGGCATACAGAGCTCTATTGAAAAGAAGCCAGTTGTAAGTCCCAGGGATTGCTCATAAGTCTGAGCACCTCACCTCAGCACAGGTTCAGCTGATCCTTATATGGATAGGTCATCACATGTGGATTATCTGTACTAGACACTTACATGGGTAGGTAGGTATTTGAAGAGAAATGGGTTATTTATGTAGTGCCAAAGAAATTCTCAGTGATGCTTATTAATCACAAACTGGAAAATAGAAATTATTGCAGAACGCTGTCAAACACCACGATAAACAAGGAAGTAGTACCGATCACACCAGTACTAGAAATTAGTGACATTATGGTTGTGCCTACAGTATGTGGGGAGGGTTCTTTCTCCCTAGGGTGTCCTTGGCAAAATGTAACACTCGACTGTAATAAGGGAAAACTGCACAGACCAATGGGGAACCTCTATCAACAGGTAAAGAAGGACCAAAGAAAACTTAGACAGGAGAAAGCTTAGGCACCATTACAAATAAAGATAACATGAGGTCCTGGATTGAATTCTGGAAGAGAAAAGGGTTACTCATAGGCAAAGAGATGAAATACAAATGAATTCTTCCATGTAGCAGTATTGTATACATTTCAGTTTCCTTCTTTAAGATTTTCTGTTTGGTTCCAGGCACAACTAGCGAGATGAATGACTTACAAGAAATTGACACTGATTTTCAGATCATTTGCCTCACTAAAGTGATTTCAAATGAAAAGTTTAAGCTAAAATGAACCTGGGAAGCATTTCACATAGGCCGCACAGTGGGATGCTATAGGAATATTTCTGATCGATTGTGATAATCTCAGCCTTTTCTTGATGAGTTAACATAGTTTTATGGTGCTTCTTGACTGAAGTTCAACCTAAGGCTATCATAAGCTATTTATCAGTACACTCAGTCCTGTTTGTTTTTCCCTGTTTGTCTTCTCCTGGATTAACAGTTGTTTTAGTTGCCACCATTTGTCTGTATTGTTGATTCAGGTGTAGACCAAGTAACCTGCCACCTGGCTTGGGAATTTTGGTTTTGCTGGAATTCCCTGTGTGTTTGCAGACTGCCCAGGTCTGCTTTCATGCTTCACTTAGAGAGTTAAAGAGGATCAGGCAGACATGTGGGAGTTTGAAAAGCTGTGTCAATCTGCCCAATCCCTCATGGAAACAGTTTGCCAATTTTTGTTCAGAACTCTAGAAGCATCTATTTATATGTGTCACAAAGTGTCTTATTATTCCTGTATTCCACCCCAATCACACATTCCTGCCTCTGCGGTGGGTTGAATGCAGCTTTATGCTGGCCATATATGAACTGTGTAAGGCACAGAAGCACAGTGTCTGCAGTGGCTCCAGGTATGCTGTTTATCCTTCCATTTTGCCTTGTTGGCTCTGGGTCACAACCTTCACTACCCCTGCTTGACCACTTTCCATGTGCCAGGACCTTAAATGGTCTTTGTGGAATCTTATGACCTCCCACTCAATGGATATGCCTCTTTTAAAAAAAAAAAAAGAAAAGAAAAGAAAAAGTAAAAGAAAGAAACAACTTCAGAGGGACCCAGTGACTTTCCCCAGTCCTGGGTCTCTCCTCAGTGGCACTGGCAGGCCCAAGGCTGTACAAGGCATTCTGTGTCCCAAGTGCTTGTGCCCATGGAGCTGTGGCTGCCTCTTCAGGCTGCTTCTGTGTGTGTCCACGTGTGCCCCGCGGCAGTGTTAACACTTCCTCTTCGCCAGCATCACCACCTGGGCCTGGCAATGATGACATCAGCAAAGGATGCTAAAGAAAATATTCAGCTTGTAAAACAGTAAAATTCTTATTACTTTGACCAAGCTGATAATTTTCTGCTAGCATTCATTTTACTTATCACTATTGCTTGTTATGTTGTTTGCTTGAATGAAGATCCAAATAAATGTCACACCCGCTGTTTGTAGCACAGTCTCTCAATAGCCCCTGTTTCATTACTGTGTTAAGTGAGAATATAAATACAGGGCTCAGTGTGTAGGTCAGTTGTGCAATGCTTGCCTAGCATACAGCAGCCCTGAGATTCATCTCCACACTGATAAACAAATAAACCACAAAGATGGTACAAATACATAGCAATGAATATGCTGTAGAAGTACATGATAGCTCAGAACACAGGGTTAGGTAAATGTGTGCTTTGTCAAATGAAGGGAGCCCTGTTCTCTTGAAGAACTCTCATTGCCCCGTGGTTAAGCCTGAGCCATCACAGTGCTTTGGCAGCTCTTCTGCTCACCTTGCTCAGTCACCTGTCTCCCAGGAAGGTCCTCTCCTGGGAATACTCGGGGGAGCCCCTGTCCGTTCTTCATGCAGCTTGTCTTCTACAGTGAAGAACTTTGCATGTCTGGCTTGAAATCTGGTGCCTGCTGGGGCTCTCTGGGCAGCAGTGGAGTGGAGAGGCATCTCCAAAGCTCTTCTGCTTGCTTCCTTCAGGTCTGGATCCAAGTGGCAGACTGCTGGGATTTACAGTTTGCCAAGACTAAGGATGTGGATTCTGACCACTCAGTAAGAGACAGAATTTATAGCAGAAACTTGGGAAGAGTCACTAAGGGAAATCTGGACAGAAGCTAGGGATTTAAGGCTCCCACAGAAAGTGTGCATGTGAGGAGTGGTCAGGCAGGATGAGTGACCTTGTACTGCTGCCAAATACATAAAATGTTTGCTGGTTTGGCATTCAGTTCAACATATTAGTAAAAGCAGATTAAGCCACAGAAGACACTATAGTGAGCCGGGTGCAGGGGTCTATGCCTGTAACCCCTGCCCATGGGACACTGAGGAAGGAGGATAGCAGTGAATTCAAGGCCACCTAGATTGCAGAGAGAGGTCAAGGCCAGGCTGAACTACAGACCCTGTCTCAAAAACAAAAACAAATAAAAGGCAGCAGGGAATATGGAGGAGCCTTGAAACTGGCTCATCCACTCTGCAGACAGGAAGTGCACCTCTCAGTGCAGCGAGCTGTGGTGAGGTCAGGGGCAGTGGAGGTGATGAAGCCCTCAGCATTGGGGTGAACACAGCAGTGGACCCCAGGAAGGGCAGGACAGCAGGTATCCTAGGGAAACCTCCTGCAACAGGCCACCATGGTGTTTCTGCCTAGAAGCTTCTTCCTTCTGCTCTCTATTCTGCTCCCCCCCAGGCCCACTACAGTCCCTGGTGCACTGAGCTCCCTTCAGGTTAGTGTCCTCAGTGGTCAGTATTTGAAGCAGACGAGGCCAATGTGAGGACAGGATCTCAGATATTAAAGACAGGCTTGCAGTTAGTGACCAGGAAAAGAAAGATTTCTCAAGACTAGCAAGTGGTCATGAGAAAGCAATTCAGCAGCTGCTAGATGAGTCAATGAAGAATAACTTAAGATTAATTGGAGTCAATGAACATCCAGAGATACCTCAAATAACATTAAAAACATCCTCACAGATGCCATGATAGAAAACTTTCCTGGTAGAGAAAAAGAATTTAATATACAAATAAGTGAGGCATATACAACTCTAATTAGACATAATCAAAAAAAATTTACAGCAAGGCATATTGCAGTCAAGATACCAGAAATTCAACACAAGAATACAATCTGAAAAGCTGTTAGGGAAAAGAAACATCACCTAAAAAGCGAAGTCCATCAGAATCACAGCTGACTTCTCAGCACAAACTCTCAAGTCAAGGAGAGCTTGGCATGAAGTACTCCAAGTTCTAAAGGAAAACAACTTTCAAGCCAGATTGATGTATCCCACAAAACTATCCTTCAAAATAGAGGGAGAAATAAGATACTTCCTGATAGGTTCTGCTAGCCTGGGCCTTAGCATCCCCCCAACTTGGTACTGGACCCAGAGAAACAACTTAGTTCTCCAAGAGTAAACTCCAAATTTTCCTTCTCATTCCAGAGATAAACCTCCCGCTCCCTTTTAGGCCTGCACCAAGCCCTCTCCAATCCCAAGACTCCACAATCCACCAAGCCTCCATTCCCAGCCCCCAGTAAGTCATTCTGTCTCCTGCTTTACACAGGCAGATGCTCCCTCAAATCACCTGTCAATATGTCATTTTGCCCTCCTCCCCAAACTCCTCCCCCAGCCAAAGTTGATAAAGGTAGCTACACTCCTCTGTTCTTGTTGAGTGCTTTACACTCCCCACTGTGCCTAAAGCTCTCCCATGCCCTCCGCATTAAAGGCCTCCTCCTTATCTCTCTTGCTCTTATTTTCTCTGCGCTGGTTCAGATTTAGTGACCTTAACATAGTCAAACACTTCCATGACAAAGAACATCTGAGGAAATTTATGAGTATCTAGACAGCACCCCAAAATCTTTGAAGTACATTCTAGAGATAATAAGGACTATTATTGCAGAAATTTTGCCAAACCAAGCCAAGGAAAGCCAAACCAAACCAAACCAAAAGGAAGAGTCTTTGCACCAAGGAGATAAAATGGCAGCGTTTGATCTTTACACCAGCAGACTGTTGGAATTCATGCCAGTGGACAGTTGCAGAAATAATTCCTCCCTAGCAATGGCCCTGAATCAGGAAGGAGTGTAGTCTATATAGAATTAGCAGTGGGAGGTACAAAACAAGTGACCAAATCTTACATGACTGGTTACATACATTGAATCACATATTGACAGACAGGCTAGTCTTGAAACAATAGAAACATTCCAGGAACCAGGGAAGGGGACTCTTACAGAATGACTATACTTGAGGGCATTACCTTAGTATAGGAATTGATCTGGAGAGAGAGACTTGACTGAATGAAAGTGGTTAAGGACATTACCATAATATCCGAGTTGTTCCAGAGAGATACTTGACTTAATTGAGCACAGGTCAGCCCAAGGTGCCTTAAGGCATAGGCAATTGCTCTGACATTGTCAGGGTCAATTGAATTTACCTGGGACAGCAGAACAGCAACTTGGTCAGTCTTCCAATTAATCATGAAATATCTGTAAGTTAGTTATTGTGCTCCAACACTATAGCTCCATGAGCCCCAGCAGAAGGAATCCACCAATAAAGGCAAACAATTAGAGGGAAGAAAAAAAGGGTGGAGTGAAAAACAGGAAAATAACATGACAAGGTTAAAATATATACATATATATATATATATATATCATTGTTAACAGTCTCAATTCACCAAAGTGAAAGATGCAGACTGGCAGAATGGATCAAGAAGCAAGATCCAACAATATACTACATAAAAGAAGCACATGCAATTCAAAAAGAAATTCATAGACTGAAAGTCAAAGAATGGAAAAAAATACTCCATGCAACAGGAATCCAGAAAAAAGCAGGGTTAGGATTTCTTTTTGTAGACAAAGAGAATTTCAAGCCAACACTGATTCAGAGAGATAAAGAAGGTCACTACCTCCTTGTAAAGGGAACAATCCAAGAGGAAGAGATAACAAGCAAAAATTCATATGCAACAAATACCAGTGCACCCAACTCTATAAAACAATCACTGGCTGAGATGAAAGCTCAAATAAACCCCAGTATGATTGTATTGGGAGACCTCAATCCCTGCTGTCACAAAAAGACAGATCAAGAAAACAAAAAAAATCAATAGTGAAACACTAGAACTAAAGCAAACTTTTGAGCAAAAGGACTTAGTAGATGTCTATAGAGTCTTCCACCCAACATCAGAATACACATTCTTCTCAGCTGCACATGGGACATTCTCCAAAACAGACCATTTACTGGCTCATAGAAAATCCTTAAGTAAATGTAAAGGGATTGAAATTAACCCATGCATACCATCAGACCACAGTACAAGGAAATTGAAAATCCATGCCAAAGGAAATCACAAGAGCTTCATCAACATATGGAAATTAAATGGCTCTCTACTGAACAATGGGTTACATGAAATTAAAGAAAAAATTAGATAGTTTTTACAGTTGAATGATAATGACAATACAACATACCTGAACTTGTGGGATACAATGAAAGCAGTCTTGAGGGAAATTTATAGCAGAAAATGCCCATATCAGGAAAACAGAAAAAGTTCATAGAAAAAATTTAATGTTGCACCACAAACTTACAGAAAAAGAAGAGCAGGCTCAACCAAAAGCTCATACAATAGAGGAAATTATAAAGATCAGAGCAAAAATTAACATGAGACTAAAGCAACAATCCAAAGAATTGAAGTTGGTTCTTTGAAACATTAAATAAAATTGACAAACCCTTATAAAACCTTATCAAAAAAAGGAAAGAAAAGACTCAAATCTGTGCAATTAGGAATGAAAGTATAGCCAGGTGTGGTGGTGCACGCCTTTAATCCCAGCACTGGGGAGGCTGAGGTAGGTGGAGCGTTGTGAGTTCGAGGCTGGCTTGGGCTACAACGCGAGCACAAGGCTGGCCTGAGCTACACAGTGTGACCCTGCCTCAAAAAGCTAGGGCTGGGAGTTTGGCTCAGCAGCTTAAGTGCCTGCCCTGGCAGGTGCGAGGTTGTCAGTTTGATCCCCGGTGCTGCAAAAAAAAAAAAAAAAAAAAAAAAA
>RJWM01035603.1:0-18833 GCA_004363535.1 Dasyprocta punctata
AAAACAATACAGGCAGTGAAGAAGTGAGCTGTATAAATATCTGGAGAAAGGGCATGGTGGGCAGAAGTAGTGGCTTGTGCAAAGGTCCTGAGGTAGGACTGTGCCTGGTATATTCAAGGAACAGCAAGGTGGCCACAGTGAGTGACGGGGAGGAGGTGGGAGGTCAGTGCAGAGAGGGAGGAGGGAAGAGTGGGTGGGTCCCTCCGCTTCTCCTCTCGGAGCCACAGCTGCTCTGGAGCAGAGGAAGGATAATTTGTGACTTCAGTTTTGACAACTGCCACGGCCTCGACGCTGAGACTAGAGGGAGAGGAGCTGGGATGGAAGCGGAGAGGAAGCTGCTGTTCAGATCCAGGGGATCGGTGGCGCTGAGCCGCTGTGACAGGTGACGGGGAATGGGAGCAGTGGACACTGGTGTCACCAGCCACTTCGATGAGGAGGACAGCGCGGGCAGCGGGACCAGCCCAGGAGCTCGGCGCCCGATGCTACCGTGAGCCGGCAGTGCCGCAGGCCCTGGGGAGCCCAGAGTGCCTACGGGGGTGAGGGCGGGAATCTAAACGCCACCAAGGCCTGGAGCCCGAGGGCAGCCCAGGCAGCGGGCGGACAGGAGCCCAGTGCTGGCCTCGCCCAGAGAGCGCGGGCTTAGACGTCGGGCCTGCGCGGGTTGAATCTGAGCCTGTGTGATCTCAGGCCGGGAGCTTTTCCTCTCCGAACCTCCGAGGGCTCCTGGAGACGGGGTGCGGGGCCCGGGAACACCTCTGTCCTCCCTGCTGTCCACAGGCCGTTCATCACGGAGCCCCCAAGAAATCCCCGGTGTCTGTCCTCAGCCTCCTAGCCGCACCACCCTCGCATCTCAGCACCCAGAACCCCAGCTTCTGTGCCCGTCCCTACAAGACATGCAACACCCTGCAGAGGTTCACAGCAGAAAGCTATTTCGTGGATTCTCATTGCTCTTGGGAGAAAAGCAGTTGTGAGGCCCCTCCAACCTCTCCAGAGCCCTCTTTCCCCCTCTTACTCTGGGCACAGCCCATTCTGACTTCCTGCCTCAATCCCTCTGACCACAGGGCCTTTGCACCTGCTGCCCCCTCTTACCCTGAATACTCTTCTTTCCCTCCACCTTTTGTTATTAAAACTCCTTCTTCTGGGTGTCTCAGTGCCAGCTGCACTTTCTCCTCCATGGCTTTCCCAGCCACGGCAACCACAGCAGAACCTGCCCCGGGGCAGTGGGCACAGGACACTGCTTTTGGATTACGTGACTCACCTCCTTCTGTCCCACTAGTCTCTCAGTTCCAGAGAGGTGAGGCTGGTACCCAGCTTGTCCACCAGCCCGGGGCTGCGGGACTCTGGGACTCCAGGTCTGTGCGTGCCGCGGAGAATAAACCGCACAGGCGCTGAGCTACCGCGCCGCGCTTCAGTACCGCGGGGCTGGGGCTTCTTCCTTCCCGGAAGTTCTCCTTTTTGCAGTTAGTCCGGGTCTGCAGAGCACAGTGACCCCTCCTCCCGGGGAGTCGGGGCCTGTCCCTCCCGTTCAGCGCCTTCTCCTCCCTCTCCGGTCCCCTCTGCACTATTTTTTTTTTTTTTTTTGTACCCAGGATCGAATTTACAACCTCGGTGCTTAGGCCACTGAGCTAAATCCCCAGCCCTATTTTTTTGGAGACAGGGTCTCACTATGCAGTTCAGGCTGACCTTGAACTCACTTTGTAACCCAGGCTGGTCTCAAACTCATAAAGATCCTCCTGCCTCAGCCTCCCGAGTGCTACGATTAAAGGCACGCCCGGCTTTCCCCTCTGCATTTGAGAAAGATCTACCTCCCTCCTTCCTATTATCTATCTTTTATTTTGCTCTTTGTTGATACTTTTTTTTTCATGTAAGAGAAATCATGTGCTATTTAAACTTATGTGTCTGATTTCTTTCACTTAATATCAGGATCTCAAGGTGGATCCATTTTCCTATGAATGACTGAAGCTTTTCCTTCTTTATGGCAGAGCAGTGCTCCAGAGTGTGTAAATGCATCTTCTTCCCTGCTTTTTCTCTTTCTTTTTTTGGTACTGGGGATCGAACTCACAACCTCACGCCTGCCAGGGAGGGACTTAGGCCCCTGAGCTAAATCCCCGGCTGTAAATACATTTTCTTTATCCATTTCTTTCACTGTTGTGAGTTATGCTGCTGTAAACATGGGCCTGCATGAATCGCTGTAATGGGATGACTTTGACTCTTTCCTGAAAGAGTTCTTGAAAATGTAGTTTTTGCAAAACCCAGCAAGTTGTGGTGGCACACGCCTAAAATCCCAGCATTGGGAGGCTGAGGCAGGAGCATCGTCATGAGTTCGACACCAGCCTGGGCTACACAGTGAGCTCACAGTCAGCCTGAAGTACATATTGAGACCCTGTCTCAAACAAAACCAAACAAGACCCAAAGGGAAATAAATGCAAGATGTGGCTTAAAAATACAGTGAATGTTTACAGTTTTAAAAATTTGTTACAGGAAAAGACACATTGCCGTGAAAGCCCTCAAAGGCTCTCCCTCGGGGCGCGCTCACCCCTCGTCCTTGCCAGCGTCTGTAGCAGCTCAGCGCTCCTCTTTCGCCAGCGTCTCTAACCCGCACTATCGCCCTGCGCTGCGGCGGCTGCCTCAGCGTTCTGCACCGATTCGAAACAGTTACCCTTGGCGGTCACTGTAACTTCAGAGAAGGGCCAGAACCCACGCGGCGCCGCGCCCCTGAACAAGGCGGGTGGGCAGGCAGCGCCATTCTTTGACAGAAATTGCCAGTAGCATCTTGAATAAATTCAGGACATCGAGGCAGCCACAAAAAGACATGAAAGAAGAAAAAAAGAAAAAAAAAAGACATGAAAGAGGACTCCTGCAGCTGCTTCAAAGGTGCCACGCACGAATGACGGGATAAGTGTTCAAAGCCAGGGTGGGCGTTGAGAAGAATTAATGGCAATGTTTTATTCTAACAAATCTTTGTTTGTTTGTTTGTCTGTTGTGTTTTTTTGAGACAGGGTCTCACTATGCAGTTCAGGCTGGCCTTGGGCTCTCTTTGTAGCCCAGGCTGGTCTTGAACTTGCAGCAATCCTCCTGTCTCAGCCTCCAGAGTGCTGGGATTACCGGAGTGTGCCACATGCCCAGCTTCTAATAAATCTTTTAAAAATGTAACAATTCCCTGTATGTTTCAGTCACACCATGCATAGGTTGAGTATCCTTTATCCACAAGGCCTGGGACCAGAAGAATTTCTTTTCTTTTCTTTTCTTTTTTTTTTTTTTTTTTTAGATTTTGGAATATTTGCCCCACATAGCCAGCAGTGACTTTATACACTGTTTGCATTTTGAGTGGGTCTTGATTTGACCCATCCCATGAGATCGTGTGAGGAATTTTCCACTCCTGACAGCCTACAGGTGCTCAGGAAGCCTTGAATTCTGCATCATTTCAGAGTGGGTTTCAGATTAGGGATGCTCAGCCTGTAAAATGAAAATGAAGCGTCCCCAAAAGGAAGCCCTGTTCTTCGTTTCAAAGAAACTATCCTGGGGAAAACATCAAAAAAGCAGAGGCAGTCGCTCTAGTGTGAGGATCCTCCCTGCGGGCCGGGCCGGCCACCCTCCGGCTCTCTCCACTCACCTCATCTAAGGGGCCACGTCTCTTTTTTAGGAGTTGGAGGGGTTTGTGTGTGTGTGTGCGTGTTTGTGGCCCAAGGATTGAACTCACAACATTGTGCCTGCCAGGTAGGCGCTTAAACCACTGAACCAAATTCCCAGCCCTAGTTTTTTGAGGCAGGGTCGCACTGTGTAGCTCAGGAAGGCCTCAAACTCACAACGTTCCGCCTACCTCAGCCTTCCGAGTGCTGGGATTAAAGGCATGCACCACAATGCCCAGCACATTTTGTTTTTTGGAGGTCAGGTCTTGCTGTGTAGCCCAGGCTCACAGTGATCCTCCTGCCTCAGCCTCCTGAGTACTAGGATTACACGTGCCATGCCTGGCTCTTATTTTTTATTTTGAGACAGGTTTTTGCTGAATTGCTAAATGGCCCAGGCTGGGTTCGAGTTTGCAATCTTTTTGCCTCAGCCTCCCAAAGTACTGGGATTACAGATGTGCACCACCACGCCAGGCCCAATTAGCTAATTTTGAAGCAAATTCCATTTGTCACATGATTTCTACTGTGTTTCAGCATCTGCCGTAGTTGGGATAAGGTTTGAGTGTGTCCTGCAAAGCTCCAGTACTGAAATTTAATCCCCATTCTGAGATATTAGAAGGGGGAAAACTAAGGCCAATTCTGATTTTGTTTGTTTTTATATTTTTTTGAGACTAGACTCACTATATAGTCCAGATTGGCCTTGAACTCTTGGATATCCTCCTGCCTCAGCCTCCCAAATACTGGAATTACAGGTGTGAACCACTATACCTGGCTTTTGAAGGAATCTTTTTTGGTTTTTGTTTTTTGAGATGGGCGCTTGCTCTGCAATTCAAACTGGGTTTGAATTCACTATGTAACCCAGGCTGGCCTTGAACTCATGGCAATTCTCCTGCCTCAACCTCCCAAGTGCTAGGATTACAAGTGTGCACTGCCACACCCAGCCTTTGTAGAGGCATCTTTCTAACCCCTGCCCAATTTTTAACTTTTGAATGACAGGAGGTCTTTCTCCCTCCCCATGCCTCTCAGATGAAATTATTAACATTGCTTGTGTCACTGGGAATACAAATTTTTTCAAGTCTATTTTTTTTCCAAGTCTATTTCATGATTTATAATTTTAGTATGAGTTGTTTTTATAGGCAAACCTATCCATTTTAAAGTTGTCAAATCTGTATCCTTAATATGAGAAAAAAGAGAGCAATTTTGCTTTACGTATTTTTAAAACTAAGACATAGTTTGCTTAATAGCCCAATTTATCTTCCTTTTTTCGGTACCAAGGATTGAACTCAGGGTTTTCATACTTGGCTGCAACCTCAGGCCTTTTTAAAGTTTTTTTGAGACAGGGTCTCGCTGTGTGCTTCAGCTGGCCTTGAACTCACTGTGTAGCCCAGACTGGCCTCGAACTCTTGGTGATTCTCCTGCCTCAGCCTTCAGGTGCTAAAATAGCAGGTGTGCACCACCACGCCCAGCTTATTCTTTATTTTGAGACAGGATCTTGCATAGTTGCTAAGTTGCCCAGGCTGGGCTCAAACTTGTGACCCTCCTGCCTCGGCCTCCCACAGTGCTGGGATTCCAGGCACCACGCCTGGCTCACGCTGTCCTCTTCAGGGCTGTCACTGAGGTTCCAGGAAGTGCGCACATCCTGCGACATTGCCCCAGATGAGACACAAAAGAGGTTATTGCTCCAAATTCCCTGTGCCCCTTTATAGTTCAGTATTTTTAAACATAAGAAGAGTGGCAAAAGCCAGGGGACTGTGACTGTGATTCCTCAGAGGCACAAGGTTTCTTTCCTAGGTGATGAAAATGTTCTAAAATTGACTGCGGGGTGGCAGGACAGAGCTGTGAGTTTACTGAAAACCATTGAATCGTGCATTCTGAATGTGTGAAGGATATTGTGCGTGGATCTCAATAAAGCTGCCAAGTTTAAACTTAATGGAAAAGGTATTAAAGATATTATTTGTGAGGGATCCACATTCATGTGACAGTTAACACCCCAACCAATGACAGAAAACATGTTTGTTTGTTTGTTTGTGCGTTTGGTGGTTTGAAACAGGGTCTTGCTATGTATTCCAGGCTGGCCTTAAACTCACTGTGTCACCCAAGTTGGCCTTGAACTTGCAACAATCCTCTTGCCTCAACCTCCCAAGTGCTGCAATTATAGGTGTGTGCCACCACGCCTGGTGAGATAATACCTATTTTTACTGAGTTATGCTGAGTGACCGTTATTAGACATGAAGTCAACTCCACAGAAGCTTATGGTGTCTTCTTTGCTGTTTTCCAGATGATTTCTAGCTTGCAATGGGATTATGGGTGGTATTTTTTTTATCATATTTTCATTATGTTTGCTTACTGCTGGTATAATGAAATGCAATTGATTTTTTAGGTTAATCTTGCATCCGGAGGCTTTGCAGATATCTCTTACTTTTTTTCTTTCTTTTTTTTGCGGCACCGGGGATCGAACTCACAACTTCATGCCTTGCCAGACAGGCGCTTAAGCCACTGATCCAAACTCCCAGCCCTAGTATTTTGCAGCAGGGTCACACTATGTAGCTCAGGCCAGCCTTGCGCTCGCGTCGTAGCCCAAGCCAGCCTCGAACTCACAACGCTCCTCCTACCTCAGCCTCCCGAGTGCTGGGATTAAAGGCATGAGCCACCATGCCCAGCGCCAGATTGTTATTTGATTTAGGATTTTTTTGTGTCTACACTCACAAGCCTACAACCCTCCTTTGTTGTAGAGGGGCCCTTTTCTGGATTGGAATCGGCTTGGATTATAATCTAAACATGATTCTGCAAGAAAGGTTGATGGAAATTTTAATGAGGAACCAGATACTTTCCTGGTCTTAAAGTGTCTGCCCGCAGGTGGCTTATTAATTGCAAAGGAGGGGAAAATAGCAGTTAAATAATGAAGGAGCTGAACACAGAGTCAGCTGGGAGACCACTACTTTTTTTTTTTTTTTTTTTTGCGGCACCGGGGATTGAACTCACAACCTCGCGCCTGCCAGGGCAAGCGCTTAAGGCACTGAGCCAAACTCCCGGCCCTGGTTTTTTGAGGCAGGGTCGCACTATGTAGCTCAGGCCAGCCTTGTGCTCGAGTTGTAGCCCAAGCCGGCCTCGAACCCACAACGCTCCACCTACCTCAGCCTCCCGAGTGCTGGGATTAAAGGCGTGCACCACCACGCCCGGCTCTGGGAGACCACTACACCCTAAGCACCCTTTGGTCATCAGCTGTGTGGGCTGGGATTAGAGACAACCTCACCCCGCATTCCCTGGTGGAGAATAACTGGAGTCTAATCATCACGAGGAAACATCAAACCAGCACCAAATGAGGACCTTCTGGGTTTTGGTTTTGGGAGACAGGGTCTCCTTGTGTAGTTCAGGCTGGTCCTAAACTCACTATGTAGTCCAGGTTGTTTTAAACTCACAGCAATCCTCCTGCCTCAGCCTCCCGAGTGCTGGGATCACAGTCGTGCACCACCATACTCAGTGGAAACTTCTGTTTTTTTAAGGAGAGAAGGGATGTCCTTCTAAAATGTCACTGTCACAAATACAGAAATGTTCCAGATTAAAGGAGGCTAAAGAGACACAACAGCTAAATGCAGTAACATCCCCGAGCCACAGGGAGAAAGACCAATGTTGGTCTCTTGGAGACAACTGACCAAAGGGGAAGACCGCCAGCAGATTAGATAAAAGGGTTGCATAAATGCTACATCTGCTGAGGTTGATTCCTGCAGTTATGTAAGAGAATATCTCCGGTCTTTGGAAATACACATTTAAGAATTGAAGGGCAGAGAAACATAATGTGTGAGATTCACCTCTAAAGGCTTCAAAGACCCTACCTGTGTATTGAGGAGCTCACGCTAGCCGGGGCTGTAAAACCTGTCCTGCCGCCCGTCCGCCCGGACGGATACAGCCAGCTGCGCAGTTGACGGAAACCTTTCACCCCGGGCTGTGCCGCAGCTGTTAACTCTCCTCGCAGCCCCTCTGAGGGACTACTGCTGCCTCCCAGGGAGAGGCTTGGTTTCCTAAATTATAGACGGCAACACTGTTGGGGTTTGAAAGTATATCGCTAAAGACTGAGGCAGGAGGATAGCATGTAGGCACTCAGCCTGAGCGGTTCAGCAATTTAGCCAGATCCTATCTCAAAATTGAGGGCACAGTTCAGTGCCAAAGCCCTGGGTTCAATCCTCAGGGAAAGAGGATGGGGTGTCTCCATGAGAATGGAGCATCATCAAACAGCAGGCTTACTGCTCCCTGCCGGGAAGATTGCAGACAAGGAACTTCTATCTCCAGTCACTGTACAGAGTTCCAGAAAAAGCGCTTCTGAGCCAGACTTCATGGCACACACCTGTAATCCCACTTCCTCGGGAGGCTGAGGCAGGAGGATCACAACTTTGAGCGTGGCCTAGGCAATTTAGCAAAAGCTTAGGTCAAAATAGAAAAATAAAAAGACAGCACTCGGGAGGCTGAGGTAAGTGGAGCGCTGTGAGCCCAGGCCGGCCTGAGCTACATAGTGCAACCCTGTCTCAAAAAACTAGGGCTGGGAGTTTGGCTCAGTGGCTTAAGCGCCTGCCTGGCAGGCACGAGGTTGTGAGTTTGATCCCCGGTGCCACACACAAAAAAAAAGAAAGAAAAAAAAAAAAAAAGAGCTGAAGATGTGGCTCAGGGAGAAGACCCTGCCTGGGTCTGGCCCCCAGTTCTGGAAGTTTCTAGCCACAGTGAGTCACGCTGATAACAGCACTGCAGTGTCCTATGAAACAAGACCCTGGGTCCACTTCATAGCTCAGACCTGACGTTGCCTCGCTCATACCCATCGCTGCTTTACTCCGGCCCTGTCAAAACGTTGCTTCCTTTATGTTTTGCCTGAATTCTTCTCTTCCTCTAAGTCCTATAACCCCATCACAGGTCCACCCTTGTAGGGTTACAACAAATCTGACTTTGTCCCTGATGACTAGGGTGAGTGAGAGGATACACAATGATAGAGCTAAAGCAGGGGAGGAAATTACTAATAAAAAATCAGAACAATGAGTATTTGTGGCCGGGCATGATGGTGCACACCTATAATCCCAGCACTCAGGAGGCTGAGGCAGGAGGAATGTCATGAGTTCGAGGCCAGCCTGAGACATATAATGAGTTTAAGGCCAGCCTGAACTACATGGTGAGATCCTGTCTCAAAAAACCAAGGGAGCCGGGCGTGGTGGAGCACGCCTTTAACCCCAGCACTCGGGAGGCTGAGGTAGGCGGAGCATTGTGAGTTTGAGGCCGGCTTGGGCTACAATGTGAGTGCAAGGCCGGCCTAGGCTACATAGTACGACCCTGCCTCAAAAAACTAGGGCTGGGGGTTTGGCCCAGCGGCTTAAGCACCTGACAGGTGTGAGGTTGTGAGTTTGATGCCCGGTGCTACAAGAAAAAAAAAAAAACAAGGGAAAAAAGAAGTATTCAGGTTCATTTTTCTGTAGTTAAGCAGATTGTCTGTAAATTTGAAATTATTTCCAAATAAATAGGGTTTTTTTTTTTGTTATTGTTCTTTAAGAAACTAAGTTGGTGTGGACCTGTGTCTAGCAAACATTTCCAGGCAAAGGAAGAACTTCTGCGTTTTATCTTACATTGCAATTTAGTACACACTTAGTCATCCACCTTTTTTTTTTTTTTTTTTTTTTTTTTGTGGCACCGGGGATTGAACTCACGACCTCGCGCCTGCCAGCCAGGTGTTTAAGCCACTGAGCCAAACTCCCAGCCCTAGTTTTTCTTTGAGGCTGGGTCGCACTATGTAGTTCAGGCGGGCCTTGCGCTTGCATTGTAGCCCAAGCCGGCCTCGAACTCACAACGATCCTCCTACCTCAGCTTTCCGAGTGCTGGGATTAAAGGCGTGTGCCACCACAGTCATCCACATTTTGAGAACTGTTCAGTATTGATAGGTTCCGCTAGCCTGGAGCTTAGCTATCTGTAACATGACATCCCCCCAACTTGGTACTGGACCCAGAGAAACAACTTAGCTCCCCAAGAGTAAGTCCCATGTTTTCCTTCTCATTCCAGAGATAAACCTCCTGCTCCCCTTTTGCACATGCGCCGAGCCCTTTCCAATCCCAAGACTCCGCAACCCCCCAAGCCTCCACCCCCAGCCTCCAGTAAATCTTTCCGTCTCCTGCTTTACACAGGCAGGTGCTCCTTCAAATCAGCTGTTAATATGTCTTTTGCCCATCTCCCAAACTCCTCCCCCAGCCAAAGTTGATAAAAGTAACTACACTTCTTTGTTCTTGTTGAGAGCTTCTACACCCCGGCCCCTAAAGCTCTCCTATGCCCTCTGCATTAAAGCCCTCCTCCTTATCTCTCTCTTGCTCTCATTTTCTCTGCGCCGCTTCAGATTGAGTGACCTTAAAATAATGAAACAAGTATCATTTTCTGTAAATATTGATATTTTGGCCATAGACTTAGCTTAGTGGCTCAAGTGCTTGCCTGGTAAGTGCGAAGTGGTGAGTTTGAATCCCGGTACCAAAAAAAAAAGGTATTTTATTGAATTCGCTTTTTAAAATGGTTATGTTCTGCCCATGGGAATCACTTGTGCTCTGAAAATTTCTTCTTAAAAAGACCCCAGCGCGATAGTAAGACAACGTTACATTGTGCGGCTTAGGGTTTTCCTACTAGTGGACAAGGTTCTGGACTACACTTCCCAAAGTACCTCGGAATAGGCCAGTGAGTGGGGAGGAGGAGTCTGAACTCTGATTGGACAATGAGAGGTCTGACCTCATCGTCAAGGCGTGGCCCTCAGGCTTGCTGGGAAATGTAGGCGAGCCTTGGACAAACGTGGCGGAGTTTGGGAAAAGGACTGGAGATGCCCAATGACTGCTGGGAAATGAGGGTCCGAGCTCGGTCTCCTGGGATTTGTAGTTCCGTGAGACCTTGTGGTCTCTGCTGCTTCTTTAGGTTCTGTGAGTAATCAAGCCTTGCACTACTAAAATAGGACTGCACTCCTCTGCTTGCACTACTAAACTAGGATTCCTTGAGTTATCGATCGCAGTCAGCTACCGTGGCCTCCTCTAGTGCGTGGCTCTGGCCTTGCAAACCACAGGTGGTCCGTGGAGAGACAGGGGGAAGCCTGGAAGGGATTCCTGGTGGAGGGGCCATGTTTCTTACTTACTGATTTGACTCAGGAACCAGCCAGAAATGCTGTGTATCACACGCTGCACTGATGCATAAACATCCTCTCAAGACTGCCTCCACTCCCCACCTAGGACAGCTTTTCTAGCCCACAGCTCTACCCCTGAGCCGGTGCTGAGTGCTCGCCTCGTCCAGCAGGCCCTCTGTGGACCCAGAGGTGCTACAGACCCAGCCTAGCTGGGGGAGGCTGAGGAGCAGGGTCTCCAACATGGTCTCACACAGGAATCTTCACTCTGTCATGTGACAGGCAGTGCTGTGGACACAGTTGGTCATACCCAGCCCTACCCATCCACCTGGTCCCCAAGGGTGCCCAGCCTGGCTGATCAGGGCTGGGCCAGCAGATAGGGGAGTACCAAAAGCGGCCCTCAACCCACCAGGGTGAGGGAAAGGGCAGGTCTTCGAACTGGGTGATCGCCCTGCAGAGAACGAGGGAGAGAAGGCTCGCTGCATGTGTGAAGGCCTAGAGGGAACAGTATCAGGTGAAGGTCAGGTGGCTCAGTGAGGGTCAGATCTGGGTATTGCAAAGTCCTCTACCATTGGGGGTGAGGAGTTCGAGACAGGGTGTCACTATATATTCTAGGCTGGCCTTGAACTAGGCAGTCCAGGTTGGCCTTGAACTCATAGCACTACTCCTGCCTCAGCCCGCTAGATGCTGGGATTACTGGTGTGTGCCACCAGGCCCGGCCCCCTCTACCATTTTAGGAGGTGGATATTATTATCCCCATTATACAGAACTGAACACTTAAGGCCCAGCAAGGTTAAGTCCACTCAGAAGGCCTGTGGTTGAGGTAAGATTAGAACCTGGGCAATCTGGCTCCAAAATCCAACAGGTAACCACTGTGCAGCCTCATCGACGCTTTCCGGAATGGATGCTCCCTGAGGGCTGGGGTCATGACAGTCATGGTAGGACTTATCAGGGTCGGCCTGAGGTCTCAGTGTCCCGGATGGATGCGTCCTGATCCCAGGCCACTACCGCCATACCCGTTCTGCACTTCTTTGTAGCTGTAAGGCTGAGAAATGACTGCGTAAGGAACAAACAGTCTGTTCTGGAGATGACAGGGGTGGCTTGTTCTATGGCTGGGAGAGGGACAGGGGCAGAGATGGACGAACAATCAGGGTCACCTCCCCATTCCTGGACTCCACGATCGCATCAGGATCAGGGCTGTGATGCCCCCAACAGTACTGTTGGAAATGCTGAGGCCCGGGCTGACAACCCCTGGGCATCCTCGCTGCCCCCAAGGACACAAAAATGCGGAGCAAGCGAGGGCGCTTGTGGCTTCTGTTCAACCGCTTCTCAAATGTTCATTTTCCTGCCCTCTCTTGAACATCCCTAGAGCTGTTCAAAGTAGGGGCGATTGTGCACATGTTCATGTGATGAAACTGAGGCTCGGAGAAGGGGGAAAGAACAGACTCATGATTTCATAGGCAGGAAGTAGAGGAACCTTTTGGGCCTAAGCTTCCTGGCTGGGAAAGCCCTTCATTTGTGGGTTTGGAGAGGGGAAAAATACGTGCAGCCTCCTCTCCCAGCACAGCCTGATGGGATGGTACTATCTGGGAAAATCAGTTTGTGCACACTAACACGAAGCAAAATGAAATGCGCTCCTTCCGGCAATACTTGCCAGAGCACTGCAAGGACTGACAGGACCTGGGTCGCAAGAGGGAGCGCCATGGGGTGGAGACCTCGGCAGCGCGCACACGCGTGTATTCAGGATACGGCCCGTAAACGCGTGTGCGTGTGCCCTCCATCATTCTAATTCTCTGGGCTCTAATATTAACCGTAAAAAGCAAGACAGACCAGGCACTCATCGGTCAGGGACTGGTCTTTTCCGAGCCCCCCGCCCCCAGCCCAGACGAAGGCTGGAAGTGCCCCCACTGCCCCTCAAGTCAGATTCCACAAGGCTTTATTGGCTCCTGACCCAGCTGGTGTTGGCACTTCCAGGAAAGGCAGGAGAATGGAAGGGGTCCTGGTCCGGCCAGAGCCCTCCCGGGAGCGCCCAGCGGCCGGGGGTGGGGTGCACTTCCGCGACGGGCCCGGGGGAAGGGCAGTATGGAAGGTGCAGTGCACGCAGCAGGCAAAGACCCCCCGCTAGAAGGGGAACTCGCAGACGTAGTAGAGGCGCCGCTCGCAGTCGTGGTCCCACCAGGAGCCGTCGTCCGAGGCCTGAGCCACGCAGTTCTCCAGCGCGCCGCCGTTGGGCTGGTTGGGGCTGAGCGGGTGCGGCGCAGAGCTGGGGCGGGCGCCCGGCTCGGGGCTGGGCGCGCGGTGCCAGGCGAAGAAGGACACGCGCTGGCCGTTCTCGAAGAGGTACAGCCCTTCCGCGCGCCGGTCGTGCACGCCCAGCCACACCGGCCAGTTGTAGGGAGCTAGCGCCGCACGCAGGTAGCGGGTGAGCGCTTCCATCTGCTGGCGATCGGCGGGCTGAGCCAAGCTCCCGCCCCGCGCCGCGCACCGCGCCTGCGCCGCTGCCTGCGCCTCGAAGTCGCGCGAGAGCAGGAAGCACTTGTGGCCCAGGCGCAGCCCCTTCAGACAGCCTGCGGGAGTGGGGAGGGGGCGGGGTCAGTGCGGTCGGGGGCGGGGGTAGGGCGTGGCCAGGGTCTCCGCGGGAGGGCTGAAAGGCTGCCGGGTCGAAAAGGCCGCCAGCGATAGGGAGGAGTCAGAGGCCCTAGGGCGGGGCCAGACTATTGGGCGGAGCCATGGGGGGCGTGGCGCTGGCTGAGTTGGTTCAGCGTGGCTGCGCCGGGGGTGGGGGGCAGTCTTGCCACCGCCCATCTCACTCTAACCGTCCGGCCTGCTACAGCCCGCCGTTCTCCTGTCCCCCCTGACACTCTCGCCCAGGGCCCCCATTTTCCCCCAGTCCCCCACGTGGCCCGGCGGCGGGCACTCACCCTCCAGGCGGCCGTGCAGGCGCTCTGCGCGGCCCTGCGCCTCCTGCAGGACTTCCACGGTGTCGCGGGTGTCGCGCGCCGCCTCCTGCAGCTGCCGCAGCCCCTGGGTCAGCTGGACCACGCGGGTGTCCAAAGCGTGCAGACGGACGTGCAACTGGTGCAGGCCTGCGTCCAGGCCGGCAAGGCGGCCCACTGCGGGCGACGGACAGACAGACAGGGCGAGCACTACAGGGGGAGCCTAAGGGCGCACCCCCCCCAGCACCTTGGCGGAACGGGGGATCTGGGGCTCTAGAGGACAGAATTGGTGGGAGGGCCCGGAACTTATGGAAGAAAGATCCAGTGGCCTGAGCTCCTGGGAGACAGGTCAGGGACGGGGAGTCCTGGGGCGTGGGAGCTCCGGGCTGGGCAGTGAGCCAAAGAAAGGGCCCCCGTGGCAGGCTACTCACAGATATAAGTGATGGCGTCCTCGGGGGTGGGAGAGGGGCTGGGGCTGGGACTGGGGCTGGGGGAGGCCGTTGGTATTGCTTCCTCCTCCTCCTCTTCTTCCCCCTGGGTCTCCTCGGTCCCCCAGGCCTCTTTGTCTTCAAAAGTTCGAACAGGATTCTCGGCCCCCCTGGCAGCCAGCAGTCCCAGGGCCTCCTGCAAATGCTGCCACGGGGGAGGGATGGTCAGCCCCAGCCTGCCACCCGACGGCCCACCCTGCCCTCTTCAACTCGAAGCTCACCCTCTGCAGCCCAAATCCTTTCTCTGAATCTTCACCTCTGACCTCTGAGCCGGTTCCCATGGCTCCCCCGGCCCACTTCCCTATCCTGAAATGGCTCCTTCCAGGCTCCCCCTTCCCCCGCCCCCCCTCCTGTCCCCTCTACCCCGCTCCATCCATGGCTCACCTTCAGCATCAGGGCCTCCCTCTCCTGCTCCTCCTCCAGGACGTCGCCCCAACCACCCTCCCAGTCCTTCTCAGTTCCCCGAGCCCCGTGGCCAAAGCCCAAGAGCTGGGGGACCACCAGGGCCCCGAAAAGCCAGGCTGCCTGCATCAAGCTGGGCTCTCAGAAACCCTAGGTCTAAGATGGCAGAATGTCTGAGGAGGGGCTGGGGTCTCTGGGGGATTGCTGAGCACCCTGTCCTGTGGTCCTCACCTCTCTCTCTCTTCTGCACCTCCCCTCCCTCTCTCTCTGCCCGTTGGTCTCCTCCTCCTGTCCTCTGTGTGTGTGTGTGTGTGTGTGTGTGTGTGTGTGTGTTTCCCCGCCCCTCTTGGCTCCCTGGAGGCCTTGCCTCTGCGGCCGGAAACCTCCAGCGTTCCAAAGCCTGGATCCCGCCTTGGGTCTCCCCACACCCTCTCTTCCACTTTCCAGAGTGCCCTTCCGCCTTGTTCTTTCCTTCTGCCCTGCCAGGAGCTCAGATGGTCAGGAAGAGGATGGAACTGGCTCTCCAAGTGATCCTGAGGACTCTATAGGCCCCAGTCTTGACCCCAGATCCTCCTAGGACCAAGCAGGCAATGGTGGGATGCTGGGACTCCAGCCCTCTCCCTTCTCCCGTCCTGGTCCTGGCCACTCCTGAGGAGGGGCAGACCTTAGGGTCTCCTGAAGCTTGTTATTACCCTGAGGCCACCATGGCTCACACGCCTCTATTCCTCCACCATTCTCACTCTCCGGAGTGCCTCCAGGCTCCTGGGTGGCCTGTCCCGACCTCCCAGGCCTGTGCGTGCAGTCTAGGGCAGACTCCAGTGAAAGGTATGCATGTGGCTGGGTGCACAGCCCAGAAGGTGGGACACCATGATTCAGTGGCCTCACTTTACTGGAAGCCTCCTGCTGGCCAGGTGCTGGACGATGTGACACGGGGGACTTGGGGAACTCGAGCTGCTCCACTGCAGCAAACAGCTAAGCCCCCAGGTGAGGGGACTGGGCAGAGGGTAAAGAGAGGGAGGAAAGTGGCCCTGAAGGCTTCTCCAGGAGGTGGGGTAGACAGGTGCTGCGCTGGGTGCGTAGAGACAGACGCAGAGAGGCAGAGAGCGCTGAGCGTTCACACGCTGCCTCATCCCAGCCTGGACCACTGCAGTCGCCTCCTCCCTGCCCTACCCCTCCCTCCTCCGGAGCCCCTCCAATCCCCGCTGCTTGCCTGCCGCAGCCAGAGCATTCCTTCCAAACCATAAATCAGATCACATCACTCCCCACTCCCCTGCTCCTCCACCTTCCCATTACAGGCAGGAGAGAAGCCAAACCCCAGCCTCCAGCCTCTGTCCTCAGCACAGCCCTCCTGGCTGGGGGCTGGGAAAGACTTGCACCTCTGCAAACCTGATCGCCCACCCCAGCCCCTCACCCCCACCCCGCCCCGGGCTGCAGCCTGCTGGTCTCCTCCTCCCTCTTCCCCACCTCAGCACCTTCGCTGTGCCTGTCCTTCCTCCCGAAGGCTCTTTCCCCACATTCTTCTCCTTATCAGCGTCTCAGCCCCAGGAAGCTTTCCCCGACCACCTCCTCTAAAGAGGCTTTGATTCCACAAGTCAATTTCTGAAAATGCCCCCCTTTTACCTTTTTGGTACAGTTGAGACTGGCATGGTCTTTGTTTATGTCCACCTCCTGCCAAGGAAGGCAGGGACTGTCTTGTACCTTGTTGTGTCCCAGGAGCCTACCTAGCACCCAGTAGGCCCTCAATCAGTGTACCCAGTGAGTAATGGGGTAGCCTTTCTGGGTGGCTACTGATGGTCCAAGGCCTGGAGGCCTGAGTTGGTCTTGGAGGTTGCGCCCTGAGTTCCCCCGGTGGGGGCAGAGTGTGGGTAGAAGTGGTGAGGTGGTGGGGAGAGGCTCGCAGGCAGGGGAAGCTGGAGGTCACGCCGTGCCCACTCCGCGCCAGGCCTGTGAGTCACACAGGGCTTTTCCAGTCTCGACCTGATTGGTGCCAAGGAGCACAGAGCTCATTAGCCAGGGATCAAGGGGCTTGCTCTTCAAAGGAGGAAATTGAGGCTCTGGGCGGGGATAGCATGACGCCCTGGAGATCACCATTGTGGGGGCAGCTGGCCAAGGCTCCTGGCTCCGTGCAGAAGCACAGTGTCTGCCCTCAGCTGCTGGGAGTCCCAGGAGGGGCCTTGGAACTCTGCACATCCAGCCTTCTGTTTTCTAAGGAACCCTGGTACACTGAGGGCAGTGTGACCTTGGGTGGCTGCTCACTGCCTGAGAGCCTGGGCATCCAAAGCCTGCGCTACAGACCTTGAGAGATGAGGCCAAGGTGCAGAAAGGCCTTGCGCGCTGCAGAGGGGTACACAGCATCTCGCTGCTGGCACCACCAGAGGCAGCTGTTCTCTCCCGGGCCCAGCTGCTCACCACCTGGGTGGGTGGGTGTGCACCAAGTTTGGACCTCCCCAGGTGGGGCAGACACCTGCTGCAGCTCAGACAGGAGCTGGGGAGCCTGAAGCTGGAGGCGAGCCCCGAGGCTGCCCCAACTGCCCACCACAGGGGCCAGTGTTCACTGGCGACCTGCAGGAGGGGGACTTTCACTGCTGCCTGCTTTCCCAGCGTGTCCCGTGTGCGTGTGAACTCAGAGGCGGCCAGGCATGACTGTGTGCAACGCACAAGGGTGTGTGACACTGGCAGTGGTCTGGACCACACAACAGTGGCCCACTCGGGGCTCTGGAGCCAGTCTGCCTGATCCTGGTCCTTGATGTCACCTCTGTATAGCTGGGTGACCTTGGACAAGTTACCGAGTCTCTCTGTGCCTGCCTTCCTCCTCTGGAGCACAGGGACCGTGCAAGCCTCGGAGCCTGCACATGGCGTGTGCTCAGGAAGAAATGTCAGCAGCGCTGATCCTGGGGGGCGGGGGGCCACAGAGTGGCCTTCCGGAGCCGCTGAGCAGGTGTGTGCACACCTGGGGGTGGACAGTGTGACGGGTGTGTCAGCAAGGCACACGCGTCTGCATCTCCAGGGTGAGAGTGGGGCGTGCACGCCCAGGTGTGTGCCCCGGTGTGTGGAGGTGAATCTTGCCCTGAGCCGCTTTGGTGATCCGGTGCAGGGGTGTGGCCCAGCCAGGCCTGTTTGTGCTCAAGTACCCCAGGGGACCTGGTGCATGTGTGGGGGTGTCTGCAGGTCCTCCGCCTGCTGGTGACTCTGGGAATCTGTGCCGTGGGGGGAAGCGTGCCCACTTTAGGTGTGTCCACCTGTGCCCTGCCATGTGCTTAACTCTAGTGTGTGTGTATGCGTGTATGTGTGTGTGTGTCCACCCATCCGTTCATGTTTGGGGGCACAGGACACAAATCTGTAGTTCCGATGTCACAGACCAATTTGGGGATGAAGTCTTTACAACAAATATTTCTTGTGTCCCACTGTGTGTAGAGGGGATGGGGTGCACTCTAAGCAGAGGGGCCCTGGGGTGTGTGGGGTACCTTTAAGGGGTGGGACCCCATCTCTGGGCTGGGGGGTAAGCAAGGGTAGGGGACCTGACCGAGGAGAGGGGTGGGGGGAGGGCAAGGGGAGGGGGCGGAGCCGGTGGCAAGCGGGGTGGGGGGATGGGCGAGGTTTGGGGGCGCGGGGAGGGGCGATGTCTCCTCCGCCGGCTCCCGGAGGGAGGGGAGAGGGCGGAGGGAGGGGAGGGAGGGAGAGAAGGAGGGAGAGAGAGAGACAGGGTGAGGGAGAGACTGCGAGCGCGAGAGAGCGAGAAGGGTGGCCGAGGAGGCGCGGAGCGGGCGCGGCGGCGGCGGCCGAGGCCGAGGAGGAGGAGGAGGCTGAGCGCGCTGAGCCCGGCCCGGAGCCGCCGGCCGGAGCCGGGGGCGGGCGCGGAGGGGCGCGGCGGCCGCGGCAGAAGGGGGGCGCGCTGCGGATGGCCAGGCCCGGCCCGCAGGGGGGGTGAGGTCCGCGGCCCACCCGCCCTCCCCCCCGGCCCCCGCCCGCCCCCTCCCCGGCCAGCTCGCCCTGCGGGGCGGTGGGGCATGGCCTGAGGGTCCCCTGTCTCCGGGGGGGGGGGGGGGGGGGGGAGGGGGGAGGGGCCGCGGGCGCCGCCGACCGGGACTCCGCAGCCCCGCCAGGCAGGTAAGGGGGCCGGGGTCGGGACTTCGGGGGAGCCGCGGGGCCAGGGTGGCGGGGAGGGGGCGGGGGCGCCCTGGATGTCCTTGGCCCCGAGCCGGGCTCCGGGCCTGGGTGTGCGGTGGGGTGGGGCGGGGTGGAGGGCTCAGGCGAGGTGGGGAGC
>RJWM01035604.1:0-18696 GCA_004363535.1 Dasyprocta punctata
ATGTATACACACCATGTTTATAGCAGCACAATCTGTCATGACTAAATCTTGGAAACAGCCCAGATGGCCATCAAGGAACGAATGGATAAAGAAAATGTGACTTTTATATATAATGGCATACTACCCTGCCATAAAGGATAACCTTGGGAGTTTTTTAGATAGATGGATGCACCCTGAGAACATAACTTTAAGAGAAATAAATTGAACACACATGCTTAAATATCACGTTGTTTCTCTTGTGTGAGAAACACAAAGGGTAAACAAGGATCAAAACGGACAATACATATTGGAAAGTAGAAAAAAATGTTCAAATGGGAAAGAGAACAGTGGAGGCAGGGGAAGGGAAGAAAGGGAAAATGAAAAAAGAGAAGAGAAGGAAAAAATGGAAACAAAATTTTGTAAATGAGGAGAGGAAATAGGGTTGAAGGTAGGGGACAGGAATGGAAAAAAAGAAAAATTAAGATACATTATTTAATGTACAAATCCCATGACGAATGTGATCAACATATATGTATATCAAAAGTATACCAATAAATTAATTTTCAAAAAATAAGACTACCCCACGCATATAATGAACTATCAAAGATAGAAGACAAGGAGAGGGTTGTGAAGGCAACAATAGAAAGAAAGAAAATTACATACAAAGTAATTCCAATAAGCTTAGCAGCAGGCTTCTCAGGAGAAACTTTTAAACCAAGCGCAGAAAGCCAATTACCCCATGATCTCAATCACATGCGGATCACATAGACATCGATCTCACAGCCCGGGGGGCTATATCTCGATGATAGAGCACCTGACTGGTACATGTGAGGACCTGGGTCGGGTTCCCACTGCACCAAAAAATAAAGTTATCCCGGAAGTGGAGAGCAGAGTGGTGCTCACCAGAGGTTCGGGATGTGAGGAGGGAAGACAGGTACATAAGGGGATATAATTACAGGTAAATATGAAAGATACTGTTAAAATATCCAGAATAGACACATACATTCAAACAGAAATAAGAGAAGAGATTTCTTGGAGCTGGCGGTATGGCTGGAGGAAAAGGATAGGAGGTCAGGAAGAGAAATGGGGACAACTCCTAGTGTTCAAGGAGTTTTTTTTCTGAGTAATGAACATATCCCAGCATCCATCATGGTAATAGTTGCACAATGCTGAACAAACTAAAAACTATTAGATTATATAATTTAAATGAATGAACTGTATGATATATAAATTCTTTCTCCAGAAAGATATTTTTTTAAAAACAGGAAAAAAAATCTGGAATTTAGGAGAAATTTCCATTTATAAGGAAATAATGAGATGATGCTAATATCCAAGGTTGGCTTTTACTATAATAACAAACCACAGATCACACATCAAAATCTAAAACAAGATTCAAGGTTACAACAAGAAAGGAGGGGAGACATTTGATTTTTAAATTATTTCACAAATTCCCTAGAAGTTTTATCATAGTTTTCTCTAGCAACCAAATTTTTTGTGTGCCTATTGTATACTTCCATGGAATATTTCCAATTGCATGTATTTGTGAATCACATGAAAAGTTTTTGTATGTTGTAAATTTCAAATATCATCTGGCAAAGTATGGCTATTTTATTTTTCTTTTTAAACAAATGAATCCTGTCCCCCCACTGACTTCAATTATAAATCAGAAATATGATCACACAGAAAACAAAAATAACATAAACAATAGGAAGGTAGTTCATACTGTGGCTTTTCCAGAATTTTGTTCCTTAGAATATGAAGCTTTCCAGAAAATTCCAAATATGTGCTGTGGAAATACATCATTTATCTCCACTCTTTACCATGTCTCTAAATTTACTTTCTGCCCCTGGTGTATTTAAAAATAAGGCCTACTAAAAGTATCACAGAAACTAAAGGATAAAAGAATTGTAGGTACAAATCATCAACCTTCACACACAGATCAAAACAGTAACACAAGAACTGATAGCAAGATCCCAAAACTTTCATCTTCTCATATTTGGGTTGTGCTTATGTATCCCCTTCAATGGGAACAAACCTAAAGCACCTTCCAGGAATGAGAACAGCCTAGGATTGGCTCCAAAAGAAAGAATGAGCTACAATTGGACAATAGCTTCAGTTTCACCTCTCATGTTCACTGAGACTTACAGTCAGTTCCTTTTCCCAGAGAATCTTAGCTTACTCATGCCTTTTCTGCTAAATTCTAAGACACTTAAAAGATGAACTAGAAAGTGAAAGTCACTCTGAATCCACTGGATGAAGATCCTTCATATATCTATTACTGTTGCTATTATTATAATAAAACATACTAGCATCCCAGATGCAACAACAAGACTATGCAACCAGGGGGAAAAAATAGAATCTTTACTTTCACTAAGTAACCATGTAACTAGAATCTAGTCAACAGTCACCCGCAGAACATTTTTCATATCCAAAATATGTTAATATGTGAAATGGGTAAAATATACAGCCCGTATTTCGAAAAATATTTAAGGTGAAAAGGAAAGTGAGGGAAAAACATATACAGTAATGAGATAAAAACACGTAACAAGAAATGTTCTACCTTCAGTGCCCCAAAAAAAGAAAAAAGAAAAGAAAAGAAAAGGAGGGGAAGGGAGATGATGGGAGAGAAGAGAGGAAGAGAGGAGAGAAGAGAAGAGAAATCCTAAAGTTGGATGTGATATCACATGCCTTTAATTTCATCATTCTGGAGGCTGATGCAGGAGGCTCACAATTCCAAGCCCATCCCGGGCAACTTGGTGACTTAGTAAGACTCTGTCTCAAAATAGAAATAAGAAATAAATTTTTTTAAAAAGGCTGGAGATGTAGTTCAGTGCCAGAGTGCCCCTGAATTTTATCCCCTGAACTGCAAAATAAAAAAGAAAGGAAAAGGAAAAAGAAACAAACAAACAAACAAATGCTACAAACAAGTACAATCTGAATGAATCTCACAGACACAGCAATGCGTGAAGAAAGGCAAATACAAAGGAATATGCTTTGCGTGACTCCATTTGTATGAAATTCAAGAATCCGTACCTCCAATCCTCATTATCAGAAGTCACGATAGTGGTGCCTTTTTCAGGTAGATAAATGATAAGGGACTGGGAAGGTGCACAGGGCAGCAGAAATGTTCTAGATCTTGATGTAGATGGTGGTTTCCTGAACAAGTATGCATGCAAAAATTCATCAACCTGCACACTTAAAATGTGTATCCCTTATGCATGTTACAACATTAAATAAAAACAAATTAATAAAAGCAATAGGTACCTTCAGGGTGACATACAGAGGCAGATAACTGTGATACCCTGCCTCACCCATCATAAGGTTCACACTATAAAAAGACAGGTTTGCAAGGAAAAAAGCATAATACGTTTATTTAATCAAAGTTTTACATGATATGAGAGTCTTCAGAAATCCATACCCAGAAACCCAGGATAAACTGTTTTCATGTTCTGATAAAAAATAGACAGCTGGGTAGAAATATGATTGGGCAAAAAGGTGTCACCTGATAGTAACACAGGGGCTGCCTGTGCAGATTGTTCGCAGCCACTGTGCAGCCTCCCTCCCTCCGCACGGGTGGAAGACCTCACTGGAATGAGGAGGGTTTGGAAGGGAAAGTGTGACCTTGCCAGGTTTCATGCACTGCTTTGGCGGAGAAAGTTCTAGTGGCTATGGCTCGCCTAGAGGAGTCCTGTGCCTGTGACTCACTTTCATGACTGGCTTCCGTGGAGAAAGAGGGGCAAGACACAAGAGGACGTGAGAAGGGCCAGAGTCCTTGCTCCCGATCCCGTTTCAGAGCATTCCCAGATTTGCTCGCTTCCAAGCCCTAGCACACTGAAGTGCCACACTTTGCTGTACGGTGTAAGTGAGCCCTGGCGGACTGAACGCCCCTGTGTGAAATGATACCCACTGCAGCTCGGAGGAACGGCTGCAGGAACGACTGTACCAGAAACTGGCTCCCTCCGAGAACATCTCGAGAGTGCGGCTTCAGTATGACAAGGGCTGGTGGCAGTGGTGGGAGAGAAGGCTTCTCCGCAAAGAGCTGGTGGCTCCTACACAGTCAAAGACCACTTCAGTCATCAGAAATATCATGACTACAACAGGAGGCTTAAGGAAGAAAGAGCCGGAAAAAGCATTCTTACCAGGATGAATGGAGAATGACTCCTGACTCAGGATTGTGGTATCAGACTTAACTTATCTTGAAACAATTTTGTGTCAGAACGTTCAGTCTTTTTTTTAACCAGTGGAAGTCAGAATTCATGGGTGTCCACAGACCCCTCCGGTATAGTCATGAAAAAGGCATCTGTTTATTCCAAGAGCATCTGACAAGCAGCAAAGGTAACGGGCAGCATGTAAACAGGGGGACTGAACCCTGTCTCTGCCCAGTTTCTTCAACAGCGGCGCATGCTTGTGACTCCAGCACAAGTATTCAGGCCCTGCCTGGGCAACAGAACAGAGCTTTTCTCTAAATAAAAAAATAAACTAAGATGACTGGGGAAAGTAACTCAGTGGTAGAGTATCCCTGGGTGTGGGGGATTTGGTCAAGGAGTGAATGGTTAAACTGAAGGGCAAAAGCCCATGCAGGCTCTGTGAGGAGCGAATGGCTAAACAACAAGAAGTTTAGATTACTGAGGCATGACGTGTCTGACCATCACCCTTCTCCTTCCCCCAAGAAAATCGCCTAGCCTAGAGACAGGTCCAGCACAAACTGTTTTTCTTGTGTTGTTTCTCTTACAGTGATATTCTAACTAAAACCCTCAGCCTTCTCGGCTTTGGTGCGACTTCGCCCTAATGCTGGATGCCCTTGGTTGAGCAGCCCCTCTGGCTCTTTCAGTGATTGGACTAAATCTCATCTCTGAGTAATCTTTCATTCTCTACACCACGATGGTCACAGTATAATGGAGAGAAGAGCTAGGTCCTCTAGAAGGAGAACCTGAGATGAGAATTCAGGAGCACATGATCTGAGGACATAGTTAGCAGAAAAGGTGAGCAGCTATAAAGAGACAAGGGTAGCAGATGAAGGAGGGTCACTGTGGAGATGAATCCTTTAGCCAAAAACCCTTTAGCGCTCCATGTCAGCCACTTCCTGCTGGCTCAGTGGAAGGGCAGTGACCTTCTCCAGTTCTCTGGAAAAAGGGAAACTCAGTGATGTTAGTAACCAATACTCCCAATAGCTGGAACTGTGCACCAGTCTGACCGAGAGATCTAGGCTGGGCACTGCACGCCACAATAGCCACTTGCACACTATATGCATCTTCACATAGGCGGTTCATGTTGGTAATCAGATGAGTCAGTTGCTGTTTTTTTTTTTAACAGTCCTCATGGTTTGTACAGGCAGCATCCTAAAATTTCATCTGATTTGCCACAAAAGAAATCTCATCTTCATATGGAAGACACAGACCGGTTTCAGTGATCCTGCGTATTTCTGCATAAGCAGCAGCAGCATGATAAAGTAATCACAGTTATCCCAAGGCCATGGTGCTGGGCTTGTTTGCCTTCAGAAATGAATTTCTTTCAAATCCCAGGAAACAGGGGAGGAAGAAGGGAAAAGAAAGACAATTGGGGCGGAGAGAAAGTATCTTCTGTCAAGCCATAAATCATAGAAATTGAATTAAATCATCTCAAATTGAGGGACAAAAAGCCAGTTATAGATCCATCTCACGACACTGGCTGACATGGATTCCATTTGTGACTCACTCAACAACATTACTTATTCTGAGTGCTCCTCTGACAAAGCAAGCACTTAACATGAAGACACGTGTAGCGCTGCAGGAGGAAAGAGGAAAGAGAAAACTCAGATGATTTGCCTGGAAACCAAACTCTGAGCGGCAGCAAGTGTGTTTCTGAAGCCTGCTCTCAGTTTTTCTGCTAAATTCTCCCAATTTCCAGCACCCTATTCTTTTTCCAGACACAATCAACTTTTTATCTTAACATTAGGGAGCTAGATCCATGCTAGGAGATGAGTATAGTAGCTAGGTAAGTCAGAACCCAGGGGTAATGAGGCTACCGTGGTGAAGAGTTTATCTATGGGAATGGGTGCAGTTTAAAAAAAAAAAAACCCTAGAAGGGCAGGGGACTGTCCTGGGGAATACAAGGGCAGAGCTGTTTCCTGACCCAGTGAGAAGGAAGAAAGAGTCAGAGCTATAACTGACAGGGAAGAGCTGGGACCTGAGAGCTGTACCTTTCGGTAAAGCAAATAGGGTGAAAAATACCCCTGACAGCTGCTCTTCTGATCACCTGTCGGTGCCACCATTGTCTGTATCCATTCAGAAGCCATATGACCAAGTTCTGCCCAATAGATCTGCAGAGGGCATAGGACAGAGTGAAGAAGAGTGCAGAGAGGCAGCTGATTGTCACCAGCACGGCGTCAGCTAGACAGAGCATGACACTGATATATTTCATAAACGGGTTAGCAGTTATAGCTCTAAAAAAAGAGTCACTCCTTTGAATTGTTCCTTTTGAGAAGCTCTCCATGCATTATTGATGATAACAACTGCTGCATGTCAGGCACTGTACCAGATGCTTTACTGTTAGTCATGCTATGCTACTGAGTCCTTACAATAACTGTGGGTGGCAGGTAGGTTGGCTACCTGATGCAAAGCATCAACCTGAGACTTCCAGTGAGTTAAACCAGCTTAACGTCACCCACCAAGGACATGAAGGAGACGAGGTGAGAACCCCAAGCTCTGGGACCCCACAGCCCACATCTCTCTTCTGTCCTGTGTTTCTACAACAAAGAAGCTACCAATGTCCAAAATGCTTTAGAAGTTTAGATCATTTTCAGAGTGACTTTAAGACTCTTACCCTCCTACTAACAGACACAGACTGAGAGAGACAGAGAAAGAGAGAGACAGAGACAGAGAGACAGAGAGACAGAGAAAGAATCAGTTACTTTACTTTATATTCACATATTTTTAACAAAAACAACAAAAAGATGGTGATGATTCATCCCTACCACGTTCACCAGATGTAAGGCCAGATGATGTTTGACTATTTCTAAAAGTCAAGCTAAATTCACCCTCAAAGAACTGAAGATATTAAAAATAAGTTTTGAAAGATAACTCTAAACAAGAAGACTCAAAAACAACAGCTATAACCCAGACACACCAGTTCACAAAGTGATACCTTTAAGACCAACTGTGGTTTTCCTACAGAATAATCCCAGCCTTCCAAGAGAGAGTCACTGCTTATTTACAAGAGCAGAAAATTGGAAACCATCTAAATCTCCAAAAACAGGGCAATGAATAGATACATGCTTGTGTCTACCTTCTCTCGATCCATTCTACCTACACAGAAGAAGAAACTGAGTGTTTCATCCACCTGCTCTGCCCACCTCTGAGTGCCCTGCCTGACTCATGGTAAACCTCCAGTAGAAATCCACTGAATGAAGAGTAGATGGAATGAATGAATGGATAGAACCCTTCTGCCTTTCTAGAGCATAACTTTTGTGAAAATAGTGCATATCTTTAGGTTCTATTTTGCATGAAGAACTGCAATGTTGAACACAAAACGTTTTCCCCTTACATGTGAGACTAGCAAATTGTCTACAGAATTATCTCAGGGAAAGGAAGAAAATAAATAACCCCTGAATCCACTCATCCTGCATACCACACTCCCACACCAGCTTCCCCCACTCTCTCCCTCACTTTCTCTCAAATGTCAAACAATCACCCGGGTCCCTCTGGCAGCCATCAGGCATCTTTCTCTTGCAAAGCTATCCAAAAAATAATGAGTATTATTATATCTCCTTCACAGCCATGTAATTGGCTAATACTAAAAGTGCTAAGAGAGATGGCATTTTACTGGTTCACATCTAAAATTTAGACAATCAACCATGAATGCCTCGGGCTGATCACATGCTGGGAGAAGCAATAATAATACGTCTGGCCAGATTTCCCTGCCAACTGGAAGGCCTGGGTTTGAGAGCAGATGTGCTGTGGAGGTGATACATTTGGTTTTCAGTGGGGAGGGTCTGCAGGTCTCATCTGTCTTCCGCACCCCTACTGGTGAACTCCAAGCTCAGCACTAATGCCAGCTGCTTCAGGACCTGCTCTTGTGTGTAGCATCCGGGCACAGGGGAAGGAAATCTACCCTAAGGAGGAGACAGCCCCAAAGCACTCTGTGACCTAGCGGCCCTGCCAGATTCTATTTTTGATGTAGCATCAACCCTTCCCTTCCCCTGCCCACAGCCAGAGCTTGGTGGCATTGTGTAAGGTGACTGCAGTCCTCCCGTGATGAGCTCTGCTCCTGCATATCAAATCAGCCTGCAGATCTCATGTCGGCTGGAAGCCACAGATGACCAACTGCAAAATCAATAGGCCTCTGTCGCTGCCACAGGAGGGAGATCCTGTGCTTATCAGCAGCATCATGATAAGTACCTATTTGCCCGACATCTCCTCAATCAATAACTTTGTTATTGTTTGCATTATCTGACTATAAGTTTGGTCAATAGTATACTGAGCTAATGGGTGACATGAGCCAGGATTGCATTTCAATTTTTTTTTTTTTTTTTTTTTTTTAGTTTAACTGTCTCTGTGCTGGCGGAACAAGTCGCTAAATGACCCTTACCAGCCCTGCTTCTGCATTTGCTGAGTTTTATCAAATCCTTCTGCGGTGTGGGCTGTCTTGAAACAAGGAAATTAATGCTGCCCAGGTCTAAACCAAATTGAATAAACCCGGACTCTTTCTTGCTATTACTTTTATTATGTTTTTACAAGGATGAACAGATGGATGTGTGTGTGTGTGTGTGTGTGTGTGCGTGTGTGTGAGTGTGTGTCCCTAAGGCACTTGAGAGAAGAGAATCAACTTGCTAGTGGGTGGATCAAAATGCACAGTGAAAATGGTATCAGATGCTAGAAAGTCTCCTTGGGACCCACAGAAGCTTGGACCTCCTCTGAATGATCAGCCTAGGATATGGATAGCAATGCCATTATAAAAATAAATATTCTTGAGAAGTCTAACAAATCAGCCCCACACACGTCAGCAGAAGGTCCATGGCCTTTTCAGAAGGGCCCTGGCCATTGTCTGGTGAATGACTAACAGACAGCCCAGCCCATGGAAACGGCTCCCCCTGGCCTCTAACCCTTCTCGGGGTTGTACGAGGCTCTCGTACCAGATCAGCTCAAAAGGTTATGGCTAATAATAAAAAAGGAAATAAAATTTGTAGTAACAACAGTGTGCAACTCATAAAATGCTTTGATTTTCTTGTCACATTAAAAATATTTACTGGTTCTCCGGTCCAGCTTTAGTGGCAACCCCAAGTACACAGGGAATAAACAAATTACTCTCTCACCAGAAGGAGCCTGGCAGGATCGGGGCCTGCTTCATCACTCTGCCTTTGGCATTTCTTTTTCTTTTCTTTATTCTTTTTTTAATTGGTTCTAAAAAGCTACTCATCTGTAATGGCATTGGTAATGAGGTAGAAATATGCAGATCAGAAAGAGAGCTGTTTTTAATAAAAAATTAACTTTAAAAGTGTGTGACTGGATTTTCTAATTGCCAACCACTATTCCCCAGTTCATAAACTCATAGAACCCTGCCTAGAAGCACATCTAGTCTGGTCACTTGATTGTTATAGGTGACATAACTAAAGCCCAAAGAAGTAGAGACACCTCACTCATCTCCACTTGGGATATGAGGCCCTACGCCCAAAACTTCCACCCCCAGGCCTGCCATCCGCCTTGGGACTTTGCCTCAGATCCTTGGTCTGCTGGGTGTTTTGCTGCTGATTAGAAAGGGCGTAGAGATAAGGGGCAGCTGCTCAGGAGGAGGCCTGGCTGCTACCGCAAATCTTGACCTCGTCCTTCAGCCCTCTGTGATTTGTAAGGAGGAGAAGGGTGGGAAGCCAGAGAGTGTCAGACAGGAAGGAATAATATTAAAAGGAGGGATTAGGGGGTCGGGCATCTTCAGGAGAGCACTTGCCTAAAGTGCTGGAGGCCCTGGGTCCAATCATCAGCACCCCAAAGAAGAAAAAGAAAAGGTTATTGGAGAGGTCTGCGCCTACCCATTCACAATCAGGAGAAGTGAAGAAATGCGTTTCCCGAAGCTTTGCTTCCCTCTTCCCTGACTGTTAACCTAAAGTCCTAACAAGAATTGATCCGTCTAACAAGTAAATAACAAAGGGGCTAATGGGGGTGGTATAGATGTACCATGGGAAATAAAGAGTCACAGAAAACTATGAATGAAAACTAAGTGTGATCAATATATGATTATGGATGTGAGGGCGTGGGTAAAGGTGGAAACACCTTCGTTTCCCGCCCTGACGCTCATCACCAGAACCATGTACTCCAGGCTGGACCACACAACTACAGTCCTGGTTCCAGACCCTCTGCAGACTGGCTAGACTAGAATATAGATGCTTCTTCAGCTTTCTTGTCTTCTAGTGTAACCAAGATCGCACCTTCAGACACTGTGATTTCACCTCCCTGCCCTGCTCTTTTACCCTGTCTTTAGTTCTATCTTTAAATTTGGGTGACATGGGGAGAGAAGGTGCTGGAGACGGTGCAGGCCCAGGATTCAACAAAATTGAGGGTTTCAGAGAGAAGTCAATGGGAAGAAAGGGAGCAAGGGGTGCGGGAGGCTCCCCCACAGCGTGCCGAGCACCCCAGCCTGAAGAGCAGCCTGGGCCTTTTCCTTTCCCGTGGGGAGCCCTGCTTTTCCTGTGCTGTACACGCTGCTTGATTAGTGTGGAAGATCCCGTAAGCATGGAGGATCCTATGCAGCACCCCAAATTCTAACTGCATGCCCCCATTCATGGGAGGTGATAGTTAATGACTGACCCTTTCCAACATCAGTCCTGGTGTAAGACAACTCTGAAGATTTCCCAAGTCTCGTTTGGCAAACAACAAGCCTCTTTAGAAATAAGTTCTCCTAAGGGAGCCCGTCCGTAACACTGTAATCAGGTGCTGTCATCTGCAAGTCGGCCTCTCTGGCTTTGCTTCACTGAGCGTTTCTCACACACAGGAGCCAACTGGAAGGTCAGCGCTGTTGTCTGTCTCCAAATGGGTTTCTTGCTTCCTAGTCTGGCAGGGAAGTGGCTTCTTCTGGTATAGTTACCTTAGCCCTACTAACACATTTCCAAGTTCTCTAGCTGCCAGGTTATGTGAACCAGGTCAAGTCTGGGAGGGAAGGAGGGGGATGTGTTTCCTTCCTGTGACCTCAGGACTGATTTAATTAAGCATTGCCTCCAGCCCCGATTTACGGTCTGCAAAGTGTTCTTGCAAGGCCCTTCGATGTGCTCTGCTTTCCAATGAGCGGAAATGTAGTCAGTGCAATCGCAACACCATTCTAGGTGTCTACTGCCACCCCAAGAGCAGTTCCAATAAGACACTCCACTGGCCATTCAACAGCAAGGGGCTTAGAGACAGGAGCAGTGGCTTCCTTTGGTGACTTAACACACATCCAGAAGACAAGGCAGAGAATCTGAATTCCTCCCTGAGCTTCCTGCGTTATAAAGCTTTCTCCCCCACATTCCGGCTATGTGGAGGAAATAATTGTTTAAATCTTACTTCGTAAATCTCAATGTTTTTTCAAGATTAAAAAGAAAACCCTTTGCCTATGAGGCAGAGGACCGAGAAAGTGATGGAGGAAAAAGGAGAAAGGCTGTCCCAGTGGAACCATCCCTGATGCCTTTCCATCCTCCCATCAGGTCACAGCCGTCCTCCCGGTTGGACAATCCTGACCTCACAGCCTGCCACCTAGGAATGAATGGAATCAAATTTCCCAGGAGACATGCTCTCTCTCCCAGCTCCTCCCAGGCTTCAACCTCAAAATGAAATCTGACAAAGAAACAAATTAGATTAAACTGCAGTGCTAAGGGCTTCGGATTGCTCAGATAAAAGATCTATGGAGGGCTGTTAGGATTGAAAGCAATTATCTTTTGAAACTTGGAGAAAAATACCTGACATCTTCCTTCCTACAGCTGTTCTTGCCAACCATGGTGCAGTTTTCATCACCGTCTGAAGATCAAGAAGAGACGTGGGAGATGGGAGGATTTTAGCAAAATGCCAACCGGGCGCCCAGAAGCCAGGCGAGGAACCTGTGTCACGAAAGTGGACCCGTGAGGACTTTTCTGTAAGCTCTCCAGACTTTTAAATGTTCATAACTCATTCAGCTGAAACGCTGCAATGTTGATCAAGCACTCTCTATGCACCAGGTACTTTATAAATCCATTATAAAGGCGGTGGGGTAGATGCTGTTATTAACTTCTGTTCACCAGTGGGGAAAAAGCAATCCGTAAGTGGCAGAACCAACACTTGCCCACAGCTGACTCCCATTTTTACCATTACACGAAATTTTTACCATTAAGAACTTTATAAACACAGCATAGAAATGGAGGCTTGCTAGGATTAAGTAAGGTGGATGGGATCATAAAAGACCAGGGTGATTTTTGTAAAAAAAAAAAAAATCAAACTATGAAAATTGAGTATACACAGAGTATGGAGACAGACATGCCAGAAGAGAGACAAGTTATATAAGGGCGAAAAAAATGGGGGCCTATGCATCATTTTTGTGAAACAAAATTAACCTTGTCCTAGTGCCTACCCGGGCCAGGAATCTTAAAATGTTTCATGAAAAAAAAATGTGAATTTAACCATAAATAATGTTGTTTCTATTGTTATTATTGCTTGTGTATGATAGAATAAGCCTCACAAAAATAGGTTAAAATTTAGCAGAAGTTGTGTGATTTATGTAGACAATGCTGCCCTCTCATGGCCCACTTCTTAATAGCATGACTGTTTCATATCAAGCTGTTTCTAGGTTCCTTATTTTTCCCAAAGCACTTTGCAAAATACTGCAGCCACTGACCATTGCACATGTTCATAAAATAAATATATTATCTACATAGCACAACACCTTTTTCATATTTTTATATCTAACTTGAAATTGTATTGTAATGGAGATGAAATCCATTTGTAGTACTGGTGTTACCGAACTCCTGAACTTTCAAAATTCATTCCCCCAGCAAACGTAGAAAACCCCTAATCTGAGCATGATCTAAAAGAAACAACTGACTTCTTCCATTCTAGGGGAAAAAAGTTTTGTTATCTCTGGAGGAAACACAAGCCCCAAAAGTTCTCAAATAGATTTTGGAACACCGGTTCATGATCATGAATAGAAAATCGCCTCCGGTTTCTTGCGGGGACAGATCGCCTAAAAACCTCAGCCAAGAAGAGGCTGTTGTGTGGACACTGTGCAGTCCTTCGCTTGCACCCCACTGACAGCTCTCAGAACCACAGGGCAAAGGCCTGCAGCCCCGCACGCCTGTGTGCTAAGACAACCTGCATCTACTACCATGTGGGCAGCAGGTGGCATGCAGCCGTGAGGAGAGGAAATGCCTCCTGTACGATCAAGGTGGGTTATGGTTTGTGTCTCAATGTCCCTCCAAAGCCTCAGGCAGCCCATAGGTGGGGCTTTTTCAGCAGTGGCTGGATCTAGAGTATGTGAGGTGAAATTGATTCATGGTGCAATCCTAGGATCAAGGGCACTAGGATTAAGGCTGTGAGTGCTATCCACCCTAAGTAGCCTGGATAAGAAATAAGAGACAGAAATAGCGGTGGCTGCTTTGCTATCTAATGCCCACCCCGAACTGTTTCTCTTCTGTGATGCCCCTCTGCTCTGCCTTGGAGCCAGCCAATAATGGACTGAAATCTCTATAAGCTTTGAGCCAAGTAAACCTTTCCTCCTTTAACTTTGGGTGTTGGGCATTTTGTGTCAGCAATGAGAAAAGTAACTAAAACAGTGGGGGAGTACTTTATAAGTAGGAAGAAATCAAGACACCTTCAAGGCCTTTCTTGGGGAATATTTGCAAGTAAAAGGAAATGCTCCACTCACAAGCTCAACTGTTCTTAGTGAAATTCTAAATCTGAGACTAATTGGAAATCAGATATCAGAGATGCCAGGAGCAGACGGAGGCCCATGAGGTACACCTTATTTGTAAAAATACTAATGTGGCCTGCACTGTTTTTGTCTTTCAAGCTCAATATATTTTACATTAAAATGCAATTGTTGGGTGCTTCAGTAAAGTCAGAGCACACGATTAGGCAGGTTGTTGCATCAGAGTAGAGCAAGCTCTCTTAGCATTTGCCACAACTCCCTCCACTTCCTACCTACACCCAGCTCGTCTTACTGGAGTGATCTTCACTATTATTTGTTCCTTATAGGCCTTTCAACCAAATCTCTTTTACTCCAACTCTGATCATTGTGAAGTGCATATGTATTCTTTAGCAGCCACAGAGCTAAGCAAATTTAAATATACTCAGGCAGGGGGTAAAGTTTATAAGCACTAATTCTGATTTAATCCTTTTCATTTTGCTCACACTTTTCCTCTATTTTCTCCCTTTATCATCACAACTTCCCATAAGGGCTTTAGGAATTATTTAAATTGCAAGTTATCTCTAAAGCACACCAAGTTTTAGTAAAGAAGCTTTTTATATAAATCTATATTTAAAATAATTAAAACAGGCTAGTGGAAAGTATTATTTAACTAGGAAACAGAAAACCTGAGACCTAATTCAAACATTTTCCTTTGATAAAACTCTGTGGCATTAAGTAATCCACCGAAACCCTCTTTACCTTTGAATACTCCATCAACAAGAGGTAATGAAAAAAGAAAAAAATAAATAAGAGGTAATATTATTTGTTCCTTTTACTTTACTGAGATTTTGAAAAACAACCATTAATTGAAGACATCTATGAAGTAGTTCTAATCTACAGAAGAAATATATGCTATAAAGGACTAATACAGCATTACCATGGTACAACTTTAGATACAAAATAACATTAAAATGTTATTGAAAGTGAACCTGAAAAACAAAAAAAGCCATTGTAATATAATCATACATTGAAAATGCACATCAAAATATTAATAGTAGTTATGTCTAAGTAATGAGATTATAGATGATTTCCTCCTTTGGCTTATACCTATTTTCTACTTTCTCTACAGTAAACATGTGTTAGCTGAGTAAAAAATTATCACAAAAAGCCAGGCGTGGTGGCACACGCCTACAGTTCCAGCCCTTGGGAGGCTGAGGCAGGAGGACTGCTGCAAGTTTGAGGTCTGCCTGGGCTACAAAGTGAGTTGAGGGCCAGCCTGAACTGCATAGCAAGACCCCGCCTCAAAAAGAACAAAAGAATTATGACAAATAGTAATTTTAAAAAAGACAGAGATTGGGAGAAAGGCAATAAAACCGCTTACATTTCAATTTAATCGACTTGAATAATCACTGATTGTTACTGCAATCATTTCTAAAATTTCTTTTTGTATCTGCATTATGTTAAGGTTCAAGACAGGGTACCTCAGAATATTTTAAGATGAAAGAAACACAAAGGCGCACAATTATAGCAGTGAGCTTTCTCACCACTGATATAATGCTCTATACTCAGAGTTTAAAAGAGAAGAAATTTAATTTGGCTCATGGCTTCAAGGGATTCAGTTCATGGCCTACCAGCTCCAAGGGTCATGGTAGCAAGGAAATAGAGCAAGGGACAGCATCAGACAACAAGGGAAATGGGATCAGACATAGACCCCAAGATCATGCCCTACAACCCACCCAAACACACCCAAAAGTGTACTTTATCAATTTCCCAGGTTTTTAAAATTCAGTCAAATTAATATATCATGATTAATGGTCATCTCATCCTCTCTCTTCCAGAACAGATCATAAGACCTAGGAAATGTTTTCTGGTCTTCTCCTGAAACAGGTTTCCCTGTCCCTGGAAGAAAGGGAAATCATTATTTTCTGGAGACAAGGGATCACAAGAAGAATCTGAACAAACAGGCCATGCTAAATTTCCCTCAGTTTCTTGCCATTATATCATATCCTTTTTACTCTATCCTATTTCTCTTGACACTTAATCAAACCTAGGATAGATGTACTCAGGCTTTGAGACCTAGAATAAATGTATCCATTCTCTGAAATTTTATAAAGACCTCTTGCAAAGGCCTTAATAATATATAACATTAAATAAATATATAACATTTAATGATATGTAACACATTAAATAAATTTGCATGATTGCTTTCACAAGTCTGTCTGTTGTTAGAAGGACCTCAACCTTGAATCACAACTGGTAAAGGACAGGATATTCTCCCTTCTCTACAATTAGAAACATAAAAACTAGAAAACCCCTAGGAAATATCCTCTGATATATCACAAGCTAGTATCCTGGACTAGGCAAAGTGTAGTTGGGTTGGCTGCTTTGTACCTTCTCTTCCCTAGTATTCATCTGACCAGAATCAATTATCTGGGCTGGGCCCTACGTTACGGACAGAGCATGTACAAATCATGCCTGAGCAGCCGCGTCAGCCGCCTGGGGTTTCTACTTTGCAGCAGCCTCTAGTCATTTGGCTTTGATAGAGAAACTGTCACTATACTACTGAACTGAAGATGATTGTGAACAAATAGTCCTTAGCTGAGGATGATATTGTCACCAGGGACATTTGGGCATCTATAGACACACTTTTTGTTGACCCTCCGGAGGAGGCGTGCTATTGGCATCCAGTCAGTAGAGGCTAGGGATGACACTAAATAGTCTACACTGCCCGTAACAGCCTTGTCATATAAAGTTAGTAGTGCTGGGTTAAGAAGTCTTACTTAAATGAAAAATGCACCAGTGTCTTGGTTACTTTTCACTCGGTGCTGGGACAAAACACCTGACACCTAAAATTAGGGAAGGAAAGGTTTATTTATCTTACAGTATTTGGAGGTTTCAGTCCACAATCAGCTGGCTCCAAGACAGGGTGGCATGGCACAGGGGCAACACTTCAAGGCAGCAGCCAGAGCAAAAGCAGCCAGAGTAAAAGGGGTGAGAGCAAGCCCCTTCTCCTCCCTTATATTGTGCACAGGACACGTCCCCCTACCCCCAGGGTGGGTGTAGCATTTACAAAACTCCTTGCCTTCCTTTGTACAAGATGAGGATATTTACAAAGTAAGAACCCTGGCTCCCTGCTGAGTCTCTCAGTTAAACTTCTGACCTTCTCAAATTGACACAATGAACAGGTAACTGCTTATGCTCTACACCCCAGGATGTAGAGTCGCTGAGTTACTTAATTAAGCTTCTAGACTTCTCAAGTTGACACAATGTATAAACCATAACAGCCACGTTCATATATTCTAGGCATTGTAAGGGTCTTTCTGAAGTTACAGATATGAAGATCTGTCCTATAGCTGATGGGAGGAGGATCTAGCACATTTAAACTACCTGGCAATTTGGTATTTTGCAAAAATTTTAGCAGTCTCAATATCTTATGTTCATAACAGACAGAATCCTCAAAAATCATTTGCCTGATTATTCCCTTTATGACCCATAGGTCACAAAGCATCCTATTTATAATTCTGCCTCAGGAAGAAGTTTAAGAAGGAGAACGACATAAAACAGCCTCACTGCTTTGTTAATTAGCAAGCTGAGTTGAACCTCGGAACCCCTGACCTCATTGCTGGATTCCACGCGCTCGAGAGGGAGCTGGGCGTTCAGGAGAGATCTGGACGGAGCACTGACCAAGCCTGTGGTGCTGGTTCTTACATAGCTAAGAAGAGCAAAGACAGACATCAGGATGTAATGAAAGCCTAATAAAATCCATATCAGACTACGCAAGGGACCGTCAGGAGTCCTGAGGAGTCCAAAAGGAGACCCGTGACAGCTGAAATCGCATCTCCCCTGGCGGGTCCCATGTCATCGTTGGGGTTAGTGACATCTCAGGAGTTCAGCCTAAAGTTTCCCAGTGCTCGGCTCCTGGGCCCCTTCTCCCTGCTACAAGGCCACCTGAGCCTCTCCCTGGGGCCCCTCAGGGGTTCTTTTTTGAACCAGAGAAAGATATGAAAGCAGATACGGGCAAACTATGTTTTTAACAAAAGGAGCAGGGCAGAAAAAATGATAAGGATGGTGATAGGACTCCTGAAAGCACGCACGGTAGAAAGCAAGCCTGTACTTCAGGCCCGTTCCTGCTTTGCTTCTAGATAAGCCACTGGGAAATAGGATGTCGTAGTAGCTAATATCTGAGGAGCGTTTGCTGGGTGCCAAGCGCTTTCCAATCACTTTTCCAGTGTTACCCACTCAGTCTGCACCCACAGTTTGTGCAGTCATCATCAACCCACAGACATGAAAACCAGGACAGCCCGGAAGAGGAAGGCGCGCAGTGGCTCCCTGTCTTAGGCAGCCTCGCACTCACCCAGTGCCTGTGCCAGCTGCCTACCGCAATGACCCCGGGTGTCGCAGAGAGGAAGTGGGGAGCACAAAGTCTGGGTCACCCACACCCCCACCCCACCCCCGCACGATCACAGCGCAGTCAGCGCACACCTTCGTGTCTGGTGGCCCTGTTATGTTTTTCACCTAACCAAATAATTTGATGAAAACCCTCCTGAAACCAGCCCCAGATCAACAGGAAAATTAATTTTACAAAAAAAAAAAGAAAAAAGAAGAAGAAAGAAAACAAAACTAATGAAGAAATATAGTCTTTATATCAGTTGTATTTTTCTCTATTTATTTTATATGTATGAGTGAATGTAAAGCTGCAAGTCTGACTCCCTCGAGGACAAGAATATGTATTTCATTTGTAAATGTCCTAGCATATTGACATGTAGTATGCTTGATAATTACTGGTAAACTGAATCCACCCACCAACTGACCACATTTATTGAACACACACTACACGCAATAACTATATTTGATGCCATGGGAAGTGAAAGGTCATGAGACAAATGCATTAACACTAGCTTCCAT
>RJWM01035605.1:0-18684 GCA_004363535.1 Dasyprocta punctata
AAATTACTTTCAATACTACATTCAGGAGTCTTTTTTCTTTGATAATAACAGTAGAGCAGAATTGTCCTGTAAACATTCACATAGAATCTCATATGACTGCTAGGTGCCTGTAGACACTAAAACTTCCTCTAGTTCAGACAGATTCAGCAGAGACATTCCAGCATTGTCAAGTGGGTACACATGAACCCAGTGAATAGATGAAGGACTGTTTGCAAAAAGCAGCTGTACCATATGAAAGATTATGGGTTGCACGTTTATAATAAAAATGCAAACATATTGTCACACATTTTGGCTTCCCACAACTAGTGAGAGGTCTTGAAACTATGTCACTTTCATGCTTGAAGGGCAATCGTCTCTGATTTCCTCCTTATAATCAGAGATTAAAAACTCCCATGAGAAAGACATACCTTCCTATACAAGAAAAACAAACAAACAAACAAACAAACAAACAAAAGCACCTAAAGAACAAATAATCATCAATGGAGAGTCACAATGGTATAACTGAGAAAGATTTTTTCTTAGCATCTCAGCATGATTCCTTTTATTTTTTTATTTTTATTAATATTTCTTCAATTTTAATTAGTACATCTTTGCAGTACATAATGATTACATCTCCCATGGGGAGTTGCACGCATACTAAACAAATCTGAATTCTCTCCTCATTTTCTTCACCAACTCTGTCTTCCCTCTCCACCTATTTGTCCCTTTCTCTTTTACAAAAGATCTGTTTCATAATTTCTTATTATCTATATTTTATTTTCCTCTTTATATTTTAATTTTCTCATGTACAAGAAACCATGGGATATTTAAGCTTGTGTGTCTAATTAATTTCATTCAACATGTTCTCAATGTGCTATCTGCTTTCTGCAAAGACGCGAATTTTCCTTCTTTATGGCAGAATAGTACTTCACTGCATATAAATGCCACACTTACCCCATCCATCTTTTGATACACATGTTGACTGCTTCCAATTTTATATGTACAGACCTTGTAAAATAAACTTCTTCATGTATCCTCTCCCTTTACTTATTTTTCACTAATTCCTGTGTGTTCAATCCAATATAAAATCATATGATTTTTGCCACTGTTTCCTCATCATGTCACACAGCACCTAAAATGCATTTATTTGTCACATTGATGTGATCTCAGTCCTACTGGGGAACCCTAAAAAATAAAACTGAAAATTTATTGCTTATTATGTTTTAGATAAAGAATGACCCCAAATTTTCATGCATCCAGAGGCAGGGCTCTTGGAAAATCTCCAGAACTTGGGCAGAGTGCTGTTATATGTGGATTCATCCACTGGTGATTCTAGCTATTGGAAAGGGAGGGGCTCCTCAGAAGAGGTGGGTACTGGGAAAGCGTAAACTGGAAAGGTGTTCCTCCCTCCCCAGCCCCTACCTCCTCTCTCTTTCCTGACCACCATGATGCGAGCAGCTTTCCTTGGTCCAGGGCCTTCCACAGGTCAGTTTCTGTGTTCACACCATCCGAGCATAGACAGAAATCTCTGGACTTAAGCAAGTGGACGTCTCTAGTTTCAATTTGTGGGGTTTTGTAGCAGAGAGAAATTGATAAAGACACTGCTCTAATATTTGGTAATTAAGGTAATACGAATCTTACATTTTTCCTCCTAAAATAAGGTACAGTAATTTGAAATCAATGCCAATAAAAAGCAAGAAATATCACCCAAACCTTTTGCTGACTACACCCAAAGGTAGTTATTGCTCTACTGAGACGTAAAGAAGGAAAAGACACCGGAATACTGGTAGAGTATTTTCTGCAGTAAAGGAACTGCTGAGTTGTTGGCAGTAAAGCAAACATTTGAAGCAAAAGAAGGCTGGAACGATGAGGAAAAACAAGAAAGAGTATTCCAGAACAATGGATGAGAAAGCACAGAGGCCTTGCATGGGAAATTTGCTGTGTACAAGTTTTTTGAGGAAAAATTACAATAAACAATTGTGATTGACATAAAATAGTCAAAATGTAAAACAGGATAAGAAGGCAAATTGTGTAATACCTTGCAGATCACTGAGAAAAGAAAGGAGATAGGAGAGACTCAAGGATTAGAAACAGATAAGCAATGTGTTATGGATTAAATTCTAAATGCACCTTCCCTTGGAAAGCTGTGCTGAGGAGAGGCAAAATGGGGCAATAGTGGAAGCAGGGAGATCAATCCTAACAAATATTCACATTTACACTAATTTTATAAAAAAATTAAAATAACACATCTGAAAGCATGATGGCATCTATTCCTTAAGTTGACTTTACCTTTGTTAACTTGCATTTGATTCCCAGAAATAAATCGGGCCCTCTTTTTTTTTTTTGGTAGTGGGGATGGAGCTCACGACCTCATGGTTTCCAGGCAGGTGTTTGTAATGCTAAACTAAATCCTCAGCACCCCGGCCCTCATTTTTGATGGTTTTATACAGTATATTTTTTCTTTTACAGTTCTGAAGTTCAAATGCACACAAACTATTAAAATGCAGCAGGATCTTACTGAACAGGTTAAAATGTGTCACAAAACTTTACCAGAGATCCCAGGAAAGTTATAAAGACATATGTCAATCAGCAAAATACATTTAAGAGTTTGTGTATGTGTGGATTTATCAATAAGCTAACAAATAAACAGGATGTTATATGTCCAAATATTTAAATTTAACATTGATAGCCATACATAGTAATACCTGATCTAATATACTAGAATTTAAAAAGTAGTAGTGATATAAGAATTTGCATTGAAATTATTGACCTGAGGAAGCCCTACTATAAATGTAACTATCAAAGAGTAATAAAAATTTTTAGTTGGAGCAAGTCAAATGGATGTTAATTTTATTAAAAAAGGATGACATAAATTATTTGTCAGTTGAATAGTTACCTGGTACTAGAAAAAAATCTGCGTCCTGTAAGGAAGTTATGAAGAACCTTACCTAATGAAACAACTGATAAGCAGATTTTCTCTCTGAAGGCCAGTGCCATGACATGCTAGACATTGAGAATATAATGAAGCCATTGAGATTTACTAAGATAATCATCCCTGCTGGCAGAGATACATCTTAATGCATGTTAAAGCTGCCATATATATGTGATGGGAGATCCATTATGTGTGTAAGTAACCATTTTTTTTTTAGAAAATGACTATTATCTAAAATTTGTGATTAGTAATAATATACTTTATTCAGTAGTTAAAATCTTTCCCCTGATTTGCATATGAGAATAAAGTGAGACACAAATATGTCAAACAGCTTTCCCAAGGCCAAATGATTAATGAAAATAATGTTAACACCTCAGGTGTAATAAACAGATCCAGTGTGCTTTCCATTTTAGTGACCTATATACCTCTCTGCTAAGGATGATAGGCTAAATTAGTAGTTTGTGATGACATGAATAAAAATGCAAATATCATATTCTAGCTAAAAATACATCATTTTCTCCAATTTTATAAGACTGCACCCAATAGAGATATTTATTTGGAGAAAAAAATATTTTGGATTAAGTCTCTCATTTTAAATAATATTTTCAAGTATTTGCTATGTGAATTCAGGTATCCAATCTGTTTTAATAACCTATACATATTGTAAAAATTTACTTTTAACAATGACTTTATTAACAGATGCATTATGTTTTCTTTTAAAAATTATAAAGATTTTCTGAGCAATAACTGTTTTTTTAACATTGTCATTCTTCTTCAGAAATCTTATCATTTTCTATGTTTCTTTTCATGCTGAAAATATCTATATACCTGAGGAGGCCCTTATTTTATTAGCATAAGTAAAATTAGAGTTCATCATACAAACAAAAAACCAAAATGTTTGATCTTTGGTTTTAAAGAAGAAAATCTATCTGATTATAAATCGGCTTACACAGAAAGGATAATGTGAAACTTTCAGAGCAAAATGCAACAAGGAAAAAGGTCAGGACAACTTTTCTTTATTACTACCTCATTATGCTGACTTTGGCCAAGGTCCTGCAGACCCAGTTTAATGAAGTGATAATGATAGCTCATCCTTTCCCATTTTTTGCCCAGTCAACTCAGTATTGTTCAAAAATACCTCTAACTGTCCTTTGGAAATTCACATTGCAAAGAGCTCTTTCCTTTTCTTTTTTACATTTTGATGTACAAGCTTGCCAATTACTGATATTTTATCAACTATAAGACTTTATGGTGTTACAGAACTTTCTTAGTGTAAATAGAATCATAATGTCCTCTACTTAATGTTACCCTGAATATTAAATAAAGTTAAGAATGCAGCACGTAAGCCTTGTGTGTTATACATCTCAGTAAGTCTCACTTATTTGTATAATCATTACTAATAATGATAGCTGTTAAAAATACCAGATTAAGTGAATTCAGGAAAATATGCTAAATTTTTAGTGATAATGACGTGAATTAGAATTGGCTACAACTTTAATGTAAATAAAAATGACTTAGACATTAGTTGAAATATTCACCATGGTACTTCGACTTCTGATGGTCCAGTTAGTAAAATATATCTATGTTTCAGTTAATGTTACTGAAGAGCTCTAAATTACTTGATTTAGTTTCCCTGACACTACTCCTTATGTAGGGAAATTCAGTGCAATATTTTGAATATCCATAGTGCGTTACATTCAAATTTCACCTCATTTCTCAACAAAAATTTCTCAGATACTTTTATGTCTTCAAGTTTCAACTGTTATCTTTCTTATCTGTCCCCTTGATTGATGAAATTATTTGAAAAATATCAGTCCCAGTAAATGCCTATCGATAGGATTTTACAAGAACATTCAAGTTACTTAGAGATGCAACAGAATGATTAAAGAAATAGGATAAAAGTTGAAGAGCAAAACTTGGATGAGAGAAGTAAACAGATAAATGAAGCAAATAATTTATCAAACAGTAAATCAGAGTTACAAAGAGGAAAAGGTTGATAGAAGCCTTCAGTTGTGCAGTGTTGTTCAGCAGATGTCAAATGAGACTGAGCCTGGTTGGCAATGTTCAGGCTTGCCACTCCAGGGTCGACACCATTTCGAATTTGGAACAGTTCCATGATCTATGCAAATTATGTTTCATTCAAAAGGCATCTGAGATCAAGCATTAGCAAGCATAAGAACAAAACCACATACATATACATAATAAATACTTGTGAAAATTATTTTTCGTCTAAATGGGATTTTGATGTTTCTCAATACAATAAAATCATAAGATATTAGATTACAAGATGAATTAATCAGATGATCAGAATGGTTTATTACTATCTGTCTGGACATAAGAAATTGCCAGCATAAACTATCTGATTTTGAAATACTATTATAGGGATGTTCATTCTGACAACAGTTTGCTAATATGCTACACTGTTTCTGGAAGCCATTGTTCATTTTGAATGAAATGAAAATTGTTATAAACAGAGTATGATGAAAAGCAGGCCTTATTTTTGGTTCATAATAGAAATAGGACATACTTTTGGTTTACTGAAAGAAGTTTTATCTATAAATTGAAATGAGTGTTTAGGACATTCTTTTACTTTTTCTTCAGTATTTGCTCTGCCAAATCCCCATGATTGCTACTATTCTTGTTTTATTGATAGTATGTAATTCCTCTGTTTGTAAACATAATGCTTATGGTACACTATCTTAAAATCCAGAAAGATATAAATCTTAAGTCTCTCTTCTACCCAAATCTTCCTACTTGCCTAATATTCATTTTTCCTCCTGCAGCCTTCTTATCCTATTTTCTCTATGCTGTTCTCTCCCTCTAGAAAGAATAATCATACCTGAACTTTTCAGATATGATGAAGAATTTTTAAAATTGGGTTGTAAAAGGTGACATTAATTTTATTTCAGTGAGTATAAAACCTGATACCTGACAATGGCTCACACATTCAATAATGAAAAATCTTAGAAATGCAAGAGTAATGCTGAAACAGGTAAAAGTTTTTGCAATAGATCAGCAAAAAGTCACTGATATATGTAGATATATTTGTAAACTTTAATTGCAAACAAAAAATGTGACACAATGTAGTTGTTGTAAATATTTCCAGTAAACCAAAGGTTTGATTGTCCTAAAATTCCTGCTTCTACGAAAGAATATATTCTTTTGTTTCAAATTCTGGCAATGATTACATCTGCCATCTGGCACCCCCACACACAAAAGATTTTATTTCCATCTGTTTGACAATTACATTTTTCTCACATTTTCTCACCTTTTATTGTCATTTTTATTTTGTATAACCTTGATTACACTTACCAAAGTCAAAAATACATGTGTCAGCCGGATGTGGTGGTGCATGCCTTTAATCCCAGCACTGGGGAGGCTGAGGTAGGTGGAGCATTGTGAATTCGAGGCCGGCTTGGGCTACAACACAAGCGCAAGGGTGGCCTGAGCTACATAGTGTGACCCTGCCTCAAAAAACTAGGGCTAGGAGTTTGGCTCAGTGGCTTAAGCGCCTGTCTGGCAGGCATGATGCTGTGAGTTCAATCCCCGGTGCTGCAAAATAAAATAAAAAAATACATGTGTTTCTTTTCAAAAATATAAACTTGCTCTGTAACATATTCCATCAACACACCCTTGTCCTAACAAGCTTAGTAATATCTAGACATTAGTGACATTTATGGCTTTGTTCATTTTTGGAGAGTGTCCTACCGCATAAATGCCAATTAATGTAAAAACTACAGTTCACATAGGCCAAATTTTGAAACTTAGATACATAGAAATAGACTGTGCCTGGAATCTTTCATACAAATTTATAATTCTAAAATCATACTGAATGAGGGACTGTAGTTAATTTATTTATATTATTTCTCAGGCATGTATTGCATGCCCCATCATGATTCATATGTATATTTATCATTTTGCCTCTTAGAGTAATGCTATTTTAAAAAATCCTTGTATATATCCTGATGTATCAACATACCACCCAAACAATGGAGTTGCTGGTGTTTAGAGTATGAGTGCCTTCAAATTTCTTACATAATGGCAAACTGTTTACCAAATGATGGTATTCATTGCACATTCATGGCATCACAGAAACAATTCCATTTCTTCATGTTTGTGATAATGTAGTTGTATCAGATATTATGCTTTATAGAAAACTTGGGTGATATGCAATTAAAAGTTGCTTTGCTTTCAACTTGTTTCAGAAATTATTTATTATGATTTTTCAGTTTTGTTCTAATCTCTAAATGGAACTCTACCGTTCAAATACGTAAATGACATTTTGAGGGATCATATTAACCTGAAAATATTAAAGGATGAATTCTCATACTGAACATGTTTTTTTGTACTTTTGTGCATTTTGACACTCTAACAGGGACCCAGGATATGAGGAACCTTGTCATACAGCAGTTGAGAGGGCATCTCAGTTTGTGCATGAAAAAATGGAAAGAGTTCTACTGTTTTTATGAGGTGTAAAACATGAGACAAAAGCAAGCTCATTAGAGCAACAGCTGTATAGAGAAATGCTTGCTGCATTAATGAAAACAAAAGGATCTAAAGTTAGTTCTTTGTATATTGAAATGTTTAAAGCTTTGCTTCAGGTTAGAGGATGTCTATTATGACTACAAAGCTTGCTAAACCTCTTGAGTTTGTTCATGAGTACTCTCCTTGGTTTCAAAAACAAGGAATTGTAAATTTACATACTTGAGAGAAGGTGGAAAAGAAACCCAGAGCAAGACCAGGGAAAAAGCAAACTACCACAAATCTATCTGAATATTTACAGACTTTAGAAGAGATATTAACAGGGAGGAACTGCTGCTTTCTGCTCCTCTCACTACTTCTCACAGCCCCCTGAGAGGAAAGAGGGCTGATGGGCACAAGCCAGCAGGAACTAAAGAGCTCTTCCTAACCTTGAGCCTGGCCTGGATAAAGGAGGAAGGAGGAACTCAAATGCTGGATTTGTGTTGTGCCAGCCACAGTGGTGAATACAGGCTGTGTGCCCTGACTCAAGGGACCCTTTTATCCCTGAGCTGATAAACAGCTATGGCTCACCTTTTGTGAGTCTCAATCAGTACAGAACAGCAGCACTCACCCTTTCTCAGGCATGAACTCACTCTTACATTGGATGTCTACAGCATCAGCAGCCAGCAGGGAACTGCTTGGGTAGTCACAGCAACCCAGGAGCAAGGGGTCTTGGTGTGGCCCAGTGAAGATAAAGGGGCCAGAAAAGGAAATCTACATAAGAGATAATATTAACCCAAATTATATTGTCTTACCGAGAGAACACTGTTAGAAGAAAAGAAGTTCTGAATATGTGACAGGTTATATGGAGATAACTGAGTTGTAAGCTACATAAAGAAAAGGGACATGAAATCACTAGTATTAAGAAAAAATAAAGCGCAGAAAATACACATTAATTACAAATATAAAAGGTTTTATTTCTTCCAAATTCTTGTAAGAGTTCTATGCTAATTGACCCAAAAAATTCTTAGTCTATTTAAAAACATAAAACAGTTATTGTAATTCAATTTGGCCAAAAATATATTTGAGTTCACTCTGATTTTATAAATAGATTGTCTATGTATTTGTTTGTCTTTGTATCCAGTATGTAAATAGCTGCTTTATTTGAGCTCAATAATTATTTTCTCTTTGCATTTTTGGAATTTTGAAGCATTTGTCTGTAATTTAATTCAGTGTATATATAAATGTCATTTAAATTAAAGATGTGTTTCCATCCAGGTTGCCAAATTGTCAAAATGATTTTAAAATTCATGGTATAAATATAATTCATGTTAATTCTCGTGTTTTGTGATTTGAAAGTATCTCATTGTTCAAAAATAATGTGCTAAGTGTTATGAGGCTCTCATAAGTAATAAAATATTTGTTAAGATAATTTAACAAAAAAAACCTTAGGGTAGGGAGAATCTATTGGGTAGGACTCCAACTGATGAACAAAGAAGCAGCTGTCTAGAGATAATTATCCAGTCCTTGTTCATTAATGAGAGACCTTAGTGATCTCCATAGTCTTACAGGAGACACTCCAAAAATGTTGCTCAAAAGATATTATTGTGATATGTTTACATTGGTCATCTTCAAAAGGTTAAGATTTCTAGAAATAAGACAATAAAGTTTCCTGATATAAAAATGTTCTGGTACAAAACTAAATTGAGAAGCAAAAGTTTTCATACAGCTATGACCATTGTTATTAATCTCATAGTATATTAAATGTATTCATGCCTCCTGGATATACATGTCTTTTAAAATGTAAAAGTGGGATTGTTTATGGTAAAAGATATTTTCTTTCAGGTTCTGATATCTGCCTTTCTCTTGTATTCCAGATATTTGTGATAGGAGGTTCATGCCAAGCCAATGTTATATCACCAGTCAATTATGATATTTATAACAAAACCATGTAATAAATATACTATGTATGTGTCACTGCACTTAGAGATGTTTAGACATTAAGCAATCCAGACAATGACACACACTTCGGTAACATACCATTAAAAGGCACCAAATTAGGTGAGAGCTTCTTATGTAGTAGATAGAGGTTCTTGACTAAAAATGCTATTCCATATCAAGATAGGGTTACAAAATATCATCATGACTGTTTTACTACAATACTATAATGGCTTTTGATTTCAATTTTTTTTGATAAAACTATATAACTTTTGTCTGTTAATGTCTACAGAGATTCAACTATAGGAACATCCATGATTGGCAGGAAATAACAGTTCTCCAACTATGCTTTATATTTCAAGGTGCTTGATATTCAGATAAAACTTTTAATAATTAAGCTCACTCCTCCCATTAAAATGCAATGTCATTAACCTTCTCTTTTGGATGTTCAACAACTGAGGTTTAGAGAACAAAAGCTAAAAAGATAAATGGGGTAGGAGGATAGCAAATATTTTGACTCCAACTCTCTGAAGTCAATGAGGATGCAGGACATAAAAGAATCTCTGCTATGGCATCTTATAACTTGGTGAGTTCCTGATCTCCTGAACAAGGAGATTGTTGGATCACAGAGGAAGGAGATCAATGGTGTACAATGTGCCTAAGGAGTCATCAGGAAAATAAAGTCACTCAAGCTTTCACAGAAAGCAACTTGGTTGAGCAACGGCCATGATTCAGACAGCTGACACTGACAGAAGAATGGAGAGAGGCTATATGCATGGGTCCAAAGTAAATCCTGAAGTGTTTTAACTGAACTTCATAGATAGCAAAAAATTAATTTTAATTAATGCAGGTTCCAATTTTATTTGGTCTTGAACATCCAGCAGAAAACTGTAACAGCAAGTTGTATAAAACAATGCCATGGTAATATGCTAGCTATAAAAATATACTCAAATCATTGACACCTTCTGACAATTTTCAGCCACACTGATAATTGACTACTGTTATGGGTTAATGGGCTATACAGAGTTAAACTTCTAAATGCAGGGACCTGAAATTCTTGGACAGGGAATTTTCAGCCTAAACAAATAAATCTAATCAGAGCAGAAATGCTTTGAGATAGAGAAGGCCTTCATAGGAAGAAACTTCACTGAGGACACCTGGGGAAGACAGGGGAAAAAAAAAGCCTTCCACAAGAAAGAAGGTTTGTGTAGAATCCTCCAAACACAGTTTCACCAACTCCAGGTGACCACCCATTGCTTGCAGCTACAAAACAAAAAAAGAGGGAGATGTTGGGAGCTGAATCTTGCCCTCTCCTTAAATCCTCTGTAAACAATCTTCTATACTGATTTTATGAGTAAATGTCCTGCAGTTTCTGAGCAGTTCCTTTCTCCCATCAGGAGAGAGGACTCCACCTGACCTCAGTTTTCTGTATTCTGACTCTTCTCTTCATTTCTTCATCCTCCATCATTCTCCCTCTGGAGTCTCAAGAGCTATGCTGGATGCAGCAAAATAAAACTTTTCTTGAGTTTACCAAAGACTTAAATTTTTACACCAGAATGTAAAGAGAATTCTAAAAGATGAGTTTAGAGAACATATATCTCTTGAATTTAGCATAGAACATAAAAATTATCCATATTAATATATACCATGTGTTTTATATATGTATTTAATACATAATATTGAAATCTGGTTAAATATAAATCTTCTCAAACAGCTCTCCCTTTATAGTGATAAGTTAGATTTTTTTCTGAATTTTCAATATATATACTACATACTATCTATAGGTACTCTCCTTTTTTTTTTAACAAGCGACATATTCTTACTCCTGTGTAATGATCACATAGCATTATTTACAACATCTCCATTGTCTACTCCTCCTCTGTACTCCCATAGCTTCTACTCACCAAAATTCTACTCTTAGCTTCTATAAGATCAAATTTTTAAAGACATCTTTTATTGAGATCAAGCAGTTCTTATCTTTTTAGCTTCTGACTTATTTCACTTAGCATACTGATCTTTTGTTCCATTGATGTTGTGGCAAATGACAGTTCTGTACTTTTTTTATGACTGAATAGTTATCTCATTGTGTGTGGACAACAGTCTCTTTATCCCCTCATGAGATGATGGACACATTCATTATTAATCATATACCTGTTTTGTTATTTTTGGAGGGTTTGTTTTTTGTTTTGTTTTGCTTTTGTTTTGTACTGGAAATTGACCTCAGGACCTTGGGCTTGCCAGGCAGGCACTTGCGCTGCTAAACAATATCTCCAGCCCGCCTATATCTGTTTTTTTTTCCAATCTTGCTGCAATAAATATCAGAATGAGGATGTCTCTTTGAAAAATTTCATTTTCTTTGGGTATACATCCAGTATTAGGGTTGCTGAATCATGTGGTGATCTTATTTTCAAGTTTTTGAGGAAACTCCATACAGATTTCTATAATAACTATGCTATTACATATTCTTCAACAATGTACATGGGTCCTCTTTTTCCATAACCTCATCAGCATTTGTAATATTTTGTGTAGCTGATAGCAGTCATTCTTACTGCAGTGAGATTTCTTCTGATTTGAATGTAGATTTCCATGATTATCGATGATGTTAAATATTTTCTTTTCTTTTTTTTTTTTTTTTTTTCCGACACCAGGGATCGAACTCAGAACCTCCTGCCTGCCAGGCAGGTGTTTAAGCCACAAAGACAAACTCTGAGCCCTAGCATTTTTTTCTTTTAACCTATCTTATTATGAAAATATAAGCTTATCTAATGTTTAAAAGTATACATATGGCATGCTGATACATTAACCAAAATGATGTTTGAATATTATAGCATGAATAAAATTGCTTCAAGATACATACTATAATATGTCCCAAACAGCATGTTTAATTTCTAAAAGGAAATTACTTCTTAACTTAAAATAACTTCCCTGTAATCTTCCTATCTGCCTAGTTTGCTTCAACTTATGTTCACTTATTTGTTTTTTATAAATATGAACTTAGTTTACAAAATACTAACATTTAAAATGTGTTCCAATTCTACTATACCAGTTAAATGAGTATTATTACTATAAATTTTTAACACTAAATAAAGCAGGATTAGCATGAGTGATAGGAATATCCAGTGATTTTGTAAATGTATTGACAAGGACTATACATATAAATGACAAGTGATTTAAAGGGAAAAAGAAAAAAATGGTGGCAATTAAAAAATGAAAATATGGCTCATAAGTCATGAAGATTTATTATATGCAGCATGAAATAAATTTAAAACAAATTTTAGTATGTTAGAAAATAGTTTATTAAATTGGACTCTCTAAGGAAAACAAATTTTCCTGACATACTATCAGATTTTCATTTTAAAGCAGTTAATTTGAAACATATATATTCTGCCAGTTAGATAGACCAAATTGACCAAGTATCAGTATGCATATGATACATATGCATTAAATCTATTCTAAAGGATTGGGAAGTGATTACCTTGTAAGTATTACTGTCTTTACTAAATAGTTAAGCCCAGTTTTTGTTCTTTTATTTTTGCATGGGTTTAGTTTTTACTACATCTAGTTATTCTATACAAACAAGGTAACTAAAATTAAGATAAAATACATTTAAGAGTATGTAAAACATTATCATCTTTTTATTGCAAATTCAACCAGAGCAGACCTAAACAATATATCTAGGGTTACATTAAAGGGAGAACAACTACTATAACTAATTAGTTTGCTGTTTTGACTAGCAGCCTTGACGAGAGCACCACTGATTAGTGTAGTATTCTTCCATAGGGCTAAGTAGAATAGTTTCAACTTATTCAAATACAACCTGAAAGAATGTGCTAAGAACTCTACAGTTTTAAGTACTTGAAGGGTTTATATTTTGAAATTCAGCATCTTTTTAAAACATCTTGAAAAAAGATAAATACAAATATTCTAGATTACAACACATCTTGCATTTCCTTAATAACTTACTTGTCTTACTAATGAATAAAATACACACTATTTAACTATAAATTTTCTAGTATTTGCAAAATGTCACTGTATGTAAGTATATTAAAATAAGTTACTACAGAATATATGTTTACATTAAACATGTATAAAACTGTTAAATGTGAAAATTATAGCAAGTACAATAAATACGTTAAATATGTCAATCACAATTAAAATTAAAATGACTTCATAGATTTTCAAGAGAAAATGCTGAAATGCATTTTTGGTATAAAAGAAATATTTTTTCTATATATTATAAATAACAGTGATTCATGATGCCTGAAATTCAGTTTTCTTTCTCTCATGTTATGTTTGAAGTGAGATAATAAATTTACATGGTTATGGACCACATCTAGTCTTAATCAAATATCTACTATTGCTAAAATTATTTAAAAATACTACAGATGCTTGACAATCAAAATCAACTTCATAAGTGTTTACTAAAGGATAATAAATGTCTTTTACAATCTTTACACCCGGATTTTTTGTTTGTTTTCTTATAACCATAATCTATAAATATCTATTGTTCTTCTAGCTATTTCTGACTTCATGGTAATTTCACAATGGAGAATAAAATACAGATCATTTCATGATATGTTACTCAGTTTTATTGAGGAATTCAGGCATTATCATACATTACCTAATTTTTTTTTGAGAAAGTGTCTTACTGTGTAATTCAGGCTAGCCTTGTACTAATTGTGTAACCCAGGCTGACCTCAAATTTATGGTTATCCTCTAGCCTCAGCCTCTCAAGTGTAGGTAAAAGTTTAGATCAATAACAAACTTGCTAATAATATAAATGAAAAACATTTATTATAAAATTCAGATAAAACAATTATGCAGCTCTTTCCAATCCCTCAAAATTATTCTTGCAAAGCAATATGAATAAATCACTACTAAGCTATCGAAACCCCCAAATCAATGTTTTTGAATTTGTATAATCTGCATGCCATGTTTAAGATATTGCTAAGTCTATATATATCCTGTTGGTAACCAAGAATACTTGGAAAACTACTAGAGATTCAAATGAAATGTTAGAGAATCATAATTTAATGTTCTGGCTTTGTTTGCTACTAGAAATACCTGTACGTCTCAAATTATTCAAGGGTATCTGCAGTGGTAAGATACACAGAGTAAAAAGTTTTGTAAAATTGTTCTATGTGGAGTTCCAGTAAGTAAGTTTGATGACATGAACCATGTTTTCTCCAACCAAAATATAATCATGTATTAATCATCAATTTTAAGATATTCATTACAGTATAACTTTAAAAAGACTGTTAATTCTCTGTGTAGTACAAGATGAACTGAGGATGTGGCTCAGTGGTAGAGCAATTGCCTTGTATGCAGAAGGTTCTGGGTTGCATCTCCAGCACCACATACACACACACAAAAGTAAAGAAAACCCATGTTGTACACAATATATATGCATATGTATATATATATATTTATATATATATATATATGTCCATAAATACAAGATTTGATTGTTTACCTTTGGAATAGCGAAATTGATCCAAAAATAAAATGGCCAACACATTCTATGATACCAAAACCAAATGAAGATACAACAACAAACAGAATGAAACCTACAGGCCAATACTGTTAATGGGCGTAGATGCCAAAATTCTCAACAAAACCCTAACAATCCAACAGTATATTATAAAGATTATTCCCTGTTAGCAAGTGCCATTCATCCACTGATACAAGGGTGGTTCAACATATGCAAATGCACAAGAATGATGTAGCACTTCAACAACATCTAGCCAAAAAAAAAAAAAAATCCATTTATAATCATTTCAACAGTTGAAAAAAAGGTATTTGACAAAATTGAGTATCCTTTCATGATAAAAATGCTGAAAAAATTAGGGATACAGGCAATGCATCTCAGAATAATAATGACCTATATAGTAAACTAATAGCTAATATTCCACTGAATGAGGAAAATCTAAGAAGTTTCTTTCAAAAACTTGGAATAAAATGATAATACCCACGTTTACTCTTTTAAAAATATTTCAGTCAGCAAGTATTAACTGTTCATATTACCGGGCTTCAGTATACTATTTCAATACAAACATACAATGTAAACTATCAGATACAGCCTCCTTTTACTCATCGTACACACCAGACTTTTCAAAACTCTGTCATCACTATACAACATTAAAGTCAATTTTTGAATTTCTGCTTATACCAGAGAATATGTAGTGTAAGTCTTTCTCTGTCTGGTATATTTTGCTTAACACAAAGCACTTTACTTACATCGATTTTACTATATATTGTATTTTATTCTTTATGACTGAAAAATATGACTATTTTGTATATCTATCATGTATTCTTTATCCATTCTTCAGTTAGCAATTAGGTGGGTTCAATTCCATACATTAGCTTTTGTGTATAGTGATGCAATAAAACTGACAATGCATTTATCTTTTTTGTATGTTGATTTAATTTTATTTAGATATATACTCAGAAGTGCGGTGACCAGATCACATGATGGTTCTAACTTTAATTTTTCTGAGAAAACTCCATGTTGTAAGACCTACTGGCGATCACTTGCAAGAGAATCTTTTTCTCCACATCTTGGCCGGCGTTTGTTATTTACATATTTTGTATATTCAACATTCCAATTGTGGTCAGTTAGTGTTTCCCCGATGGTTAATGACAGTATACATTTTTTCATACAGCTGTAACACATTTATGTTTCTTGTTTTTGAAGTTTAAAGATAATTTTCCCATTTTTAAAACTGGATCACTGCTTATTTAATTAATATTGTTAGTTCTTACATATTGGAAATATTAATCTTTGTAAGATGGATAGTTGACAATTTTTTTTTCATTCTGTAGATTTGTCTTTATGGTGTTGGTTGTTTATTTTGTAAAAGTATTTAGTTTGAGATAATTCCATTTCTCTACTTTTATGTTTGATTTCTGTTTTCATATAGTGTCCACGACAAAAAAACAAACAAAAACATCATTTCCTATACTACCAACATCTTTAATTTTTTATACTTAGTTAAATAATTGAGAATACAGATATAAAAATCTGCCCCTAGATATTTATTCTTAATTTCTGGTTTTACACTTAGGTCTTTGATTCATTTTGAGTTGGAATTTGTGCGGGGTGGGGTATAAGTGTCAGTTTCAATGTTCTGCATATTGGAAGCTGGTTTTTCTACCTTACTTTTGAAAAGTGACTATGCTTTCTTCAATGTGCATTTTCACAGCCTTTGCTGAGAATAAATTAGCTATCATTATGTAAACATATTTTTAGGCTCATTATTCTCTTTCATTTTTCTATGTGACTGTTTCAATGGCAGAATCATGCAACTTTGGTTATGTTTCTGGGACATTTCTTTTTTTATTATTATTTTAAAGGGAACAAAACAGTGAGAATCTGATATTGACTAAAACAGTAGGTAGTCTACACCCTTGTTAATCTATTGCATATCATGGAATGTTTCTTGACATTAGCTTTCATGATAATTCCAGTTTTTTTCTTTTTATTAAAATTTACCATGTCTCTTGGGAGTCTTTTGTGATCTCATATGAATTTTCAGATTTCACTTTTCTAATTCTGTGAAAAATTTTTTGACTTTTAATAGAGATTGCACTGAATATGCAAATCACCTTGAATACTATGGACATTTTAACAATATTAATTCTCCCAACTCATGAATATGAGAAATCTTTCCTTTCGATCATGTGTACACTAATTCTTTTCCTGAGTGCTTTGTAAACTGTCATGATAGAGGTTAAGTAGTTGTTCCTTCATTCAATCTATGCCTTGCCATTTTAATTCAAATGAAGATAACAATACGCAATGTTACAACCATTGTTAAATTCCTATCATCTTGTTTTGAAATTCTATATCGCTGTTGTTTTGTTGTTGTTGTCATTGTCATTTTGCTTTTGTTGTTGATTTTTATTGTTTGCTTGCTTCTTGATATTTCTGTTTTTCTCTTTAAAATAAAAAATAAAAAGATAAAATATATAAATGGATATAGTTTAGTTCTTTTTCAAAAACTGATGCTAGAAAAATTCGGTATCACAAAAATCACTGAAATTAGCTTATCAGTTGCAAAATCAACTCAAATTGAATTAAAAACTTGAATGCAAAACCTGAAACTAGAAAATCATGAAATGAATGAAAGGTTAATGACTTCATTTTGTGTTTTTCAACCAGTGTCTGAAAACATGGTGCTACAAAGTCAAATTAAATGACAATACAATAGCATGTTGGTCCAGCTTTGAGCATACCTTCTACTTATTCATGAAATACTGACCATTAATATTCATATTTCCTTACTATGATGTGATATTAATAACTAAAACTTTATGCTTAAAGACACAGTTTTCCAATTATTGTCTCGTGCATTTCATCTAGGTAAGTGTCTACTCTGAAAAATTACTCATCCCTAAATATCTCCTTTATTAATCATCATATTCTTTCTTGTTGTTTCCTCTATCAACGACTTTCATGCTCTTGATAGAGCAACAAATTTCAAAAAGTTTATTTCTAGTGTTATAAAGATGTCAATTTATGCATAAAAGTCATGAAATAAAGACAATGTAATTTTTAGCTCATAATCGTAACTTGTTTATTTAATACTGTTGTAAAAATCTAAAATGAAAACTGGAAAATGATACTTACAAAATATGTGAAATAAAGACTACATTGCTCAACATATCAATGTCTACTAAACATGAATAATCCATTTTTAGGAAATAATAATGTGCCAAGGAAGTATTATACACAAGTGAATTTGTTTCTTTTTTATATTTACTTTGAATAAATCAAGAAACATGCTTTTCTATTGTTTGCTAATACTTTTGTAGCTACCAATATGTCATTCAAAAAATAATAGAACACAGTACATATAATTTTAATGATATATATATGGCTTTGTGAAATTTTTTACTTGCTATCATTGACAGAAAATATATTCAATACCAGATATGTAAAGTAAGGAATGAAAGCTGAAAACCTATTGATATTATTACCATTTTAACTGTGTTGAGATAAATGCAAGAACAGAAAATGTAGTTGCATACACATTTGCATTTACATGAAAAATTGCCTGAAATTAAGAAAATTCTTCAACGATTTTCTCCTAATGTTTTTTTCAAATAGTCTATGAAGAAAATAAAGTTTATTTTATGTAGATTTTGGAAATTGTGAGAGGAAAAACTCAGTAAGGAATTCTGAGAGAGCAACTGTGTTGCGGTGAGGAAAGTTACTCCTGTGTAACTGTGTGTGATATATTAGTATGGTATGCTTATACACACTTTTAATTGCAACACTCTAAAAGCCAGTCTGGACTACACAGTGAGACCTTGACTCAAAACAAACAAGCAAAAAAGTGTGGTGTTGGAATGTTTCTTACAAACACTCCATA
>RJWM01035606.1:0-18742 GCA_004363535.1 Dasyprocta punctata
AAGAACCAAGGGATTTGAACCACACTGCTTTAAACCTAGTTGAGTTTTGTCCTAGCACCCAAGTGCTAGGCTACTCAAGATAATCCCCGGGGTTACCAGTTCACATTTAAAGAGAGTGATAGAACACACCTCGATGTGTGAAAGTGGCCAAGCGCCAAGATGGCAGTTGCACTGAATGAGGTCTCAAGTTTATATGATTAACTGGGTCTTTTAAGCAACATCTTTTCCTTCCTCCACAGCCATTGTTCATCTGCAAGGAAAATGGGCTGTGTTGACCTACTTAGAGGGAAGTAGATCCCTTTCTCTCTAGGTAACTGTTTTCCATTTAGTTTAAGATGCTTGAGCCTTTTCTAACCCCTCACATGGCTTCGGGTTTGTATAGACCCTGGACCTTATCAGCACACTCAGAGGATGTTATATTCTCTTAGGCTAAAATTTGAAACCACAAGCTTGTGTTGTCTATAGCTAATGGTTAAGAAAGTTAACAGAAAAAAAAAAAACCTCCTCCTCTTTGCTTTTCACATACCCCCAGCTGCCTGTCTCCAGGCCTGCTCATGTCTGACATTTTGTCTAGCAGTATGCACGTGTTAGAATACAAAGGGAATATTGCTAATTAATTATACAGAGAAATGTTTCACTTGGACTAGAAAAGGCAGAGCAAACTGCAGGTCTAAGGAAAAGGGTTTTGTTGTTAATATTTTTTGTACCTGGAATTGAATTCAGCATCTTGCGCCTGTCATGCAGGTGCTTATGTTGCTGAGCTATATATCCTTGACCAGAAAAGGGGTTTAAATGGGTTTTTTTTGGGGGGGCGAAGGGGTGGTTAATTTGAAAACCAGTTTACTTTTCAGTTGGTGTAATGAAACATTGCTTACTTGGGGGTTTAATGACTCCCAATTTCATAGGCTTCTATCCCTTTAAAAGCATTTTGAGTATTATTTTAACATCTAAATCCCTGAGCATAGAAACTGATGCTAATAAAGGTCACATTTTTCCTTTTTCATTTGCATTAATGAACGTGTGAAAAACATGCTTCATGTAAACAAATGACTTTCGAAGTTCATAGTAGGGAAGCATCAGTGGTGACATTAAGATTACAATGATAATTTGACAGTTGAATCACAGGCATGTGCCACCACACCTGGCTAAGTTTACTTCGATTCCTCAAATTGTGATTTAATTTCATGCAGAGGGACTGGGGTTCCATAGAGTTAGATCAGTTTAGGTTTTAGAAATATGATAGGTTACTTATAAAGCAGAAAAAGGAGGTGAAAAGCATTCTTTTGAAGTACCACTTTTTGACCTTTTAAAAAGTTTAATGTTTAAGCATAGGTTTAATATATGTGAATATTTCCTACTGGAGACAATGAAAAATTTATATTTTATCAGCAAAAAGCTCCATAAAACTAGTTGTAATTATCATCATAGATATATTGTCCCTGGTTTCTGGGTGCAGCCATTTATTTGAGTTATAATAGTCACTACGGAAATGTGATTTTAAGATTTAGTAAACTATACCTAAGACACGAAATGTACTGAGATGTTTAGAGGCCATATGTATTTCCAAAAGTGAATGAGGGCATTTTTCGAGCTACATATGATAGTGTCATGAAACTTATATTTGGTTTCTGTGATATATCTGCTTCTGACTTTGTGCAGGACTTTTGTTCACTGTACTTGCCGGTCTCAGGCAGGTTGGAATAGCTGCTGCTGCCTGAATATGGTGCAAAGCTTTCCACTTCATTCTCTGCTCACGTGCTTCTCACACGCCGTCTGCCTACCCATTCCTCACATATTTGTTCTGTTCTCCCACACCCCTCAGAGACCACCTCTGTGGAGACATCCTACCCACTCCAGAGCTGAAATAATCCTCATGACACTGCATTTTGCCTTAACCTTATAATCATGCCATAGTTGCAGCTATTTCTTTTTGTTGCCAGGCATTTAACATAAGTATGGTATATTAAAGCACTTTATAAAGCAGTAGCATGCACATGAAAATGACTTGACAAAATTAGAAGAAACACTTGCCTTCTTAGGACAAAACTTTTTTTTTTTCCAGAGTTGAAGTTTCTGTATGATTTAATATATAGGATCAGGTATTCTCAATTACCTGAATATAAAGTGAGTGTAGCAGTAAGAATCATGAATGAAAAGTAAAGGACCCTTCCAATTGATGATAGGCCATGTTTGAGTTGCATAAAACACTTTATAGAAAAATAAGTAAAAACATGGAGAAGTAAATAAGATATTTTATTATTATTATTTACCGTACCTTATGGAGTTCCACACACAGGAACAGGTGTTTAGTTGTTCCTCTTTATGGCTTCTGTGAAACCAACCTGAGGATCCCAGAGTGATTCAGTTTGATTTTTCTTTATATGAAAAACTACTGGTGTTTAGGGACGCGATTTATTTGCACTGTGTATGGCGGAAAGTAGAATTGCATTTCAATTTCAGTTAGTGATTTCTTTTTTAGTATATAGGCGTACTTCCGTTAAAAACAACAATAATAGCTAACAATAGATGTCACTGTATATGCTAGGCCCTGTTCTAGGTACAGCATGAAGTCACTGGCTTCTTATGTCATTCCTGTGAGGCAGGTGTATTATTATCCTTCACATATGAGGATAGGGAGGTAGATCTGGGATACAAGGCCAGAGGCTATCTCTAGAGTTCACATGCCTATATCTAACTAAAGAGGCTACTCGAGGTCTCTGTGTCTGAGAGAACTGTGAAAACTTTTTGAGCACTGGCAACACTAACAGATTCTAATGCTCACCTTAAACCCCAGCTCAAAGACACTTGTCTGTCTTGCTCATTTAGTTTCTGATTTCTGAGGCTTCCTGAGCAGTTTATTTATATGTTGCATCCACCATGTTTATTGTAATGTTTCTATTTACATGCCTGTTCTTTCCTCTGGGGGAAAGGATCCCATATTATTAGTGGCAGGAATTGAATTGCCCTCCCAGAATCTCCATTATTCTCACCAAATGATGATCTAAGTAGAAGCAAGGTGCTTATGATGCAGATCAGCTTTGAGGCAGCTTCCTTCTCATCCTAGATCCTTCCCTCCGGGAAGGAGGAAGCTGCCACTGTGCTCTGCAACTCTGTGTCAACTACAAAGAACAATGCCTGGCTCATTCATTTACCTTCGTGATGTGTCACTTTTTTTGCTAGGCCTTGTCTTTGGCTCTGGAATTATAGCAGTAACCAAAACAGCCTCAAGTTCTTGTGCTCATCTTGTATACTAGTGTATCCTTTAATGCAATGGCAGGTTGTATAAGTGCCATGATGGACAACGAGGCAGAGTGACAAGGATTGAAAGCGATGGGGGAGCTCAGTTTTGGGTCCCTTCTATGATCATGGCAGGTGCCTCATCAATGCGAGAATGAATGAAAATTACAGGTTAAGGTAGAAATTAAACAAGTATCAACTATTATGTTACAATTCCATCCTAAAGGGTCAAGGTGTTTAACCCATGCTTGAAAATAAAATTGGCCTCTTTTGAGCTAGGCCCTGCTAGAAATTTTTTGCCTGGGATTCAAGAACTTGCACTTTTACTGCACGTGAATAGAATGATAGTTTTCAGGGTTCTGTTTACATGCATCATTTAATTAATGAATTTGTTAATATTTTCCCTTGGGGACTACTGAAGAAAAATGGCTCTTGCTCTGAGATGACAAAGAGAAAAAGAGTGAGTAAATCTGGCATGCCCCCAATGGTGATAATTGGGATGCCTGCCAAAATGTAGCTCACCAGGCGCTTATTTTCATTTAAAGTCATTCTGTGTCCTGGTCCATTATCAAAAGAGTGACTTTGAAGCCTGCTACTCGGCTGTTCTCTTTGGCTTCTGAGGACAAGCACTAATTAGGACATTATATATCTGAAGACTATAGCCCTTTCCAAGGCTTTGCCAGTTCTTCGGAAAGAAACTTTGAAAGGAAAGATTGGGGTTGGCTTCCTGGTGCCAGAGTTTAGGGAACAGCCAGCTTGAATGTGACTTATTTGGAGAGTCCCTGTCTGCACCCCAACTCCCAATGGGACTATGCTTAGATCCCTGGCCCAGCATTGCTCCTGGTGGATTGGGTTGTTTTATCTGTACCTCTTTCTCTGGCCAATTTGGGATCCCTTATGAACAGGAGCTTCCTTACCTCTCCTTTTACCTTTAACATCTGGCACAGTGCCTGACCTAGGATGGTGCTCAGTAATTACCTGCTGACATAGGGTGGGTGCTCAGCAATTGTTTGCTGCATGCAATCTGCTAGTCATCGCTTGAGCATACACTTGGGAGAGAGAAATCTCTCTCATCACCACACACACATTAGCTTCTTCAGGCAGGTGTGCTGCAGCCCGAGGAATGTTGAGTTTATGGAGTGGAGTGCCCAGGACGCCAGGCGCCTGTTCCTGCCATGCAGGCTGCTTCGTGGGCGTGACAGGAAGGATGGCTTGCCCCATCTTATGTTCCAAGCAGTCACACAACAAGCCCATGGCCAGGATTTCCCTTAGAAAAAGACATCTGTGCCACTTCACTGGTCTGTACCTTGGCGGAGCTGGTCTAACTTCTCGTTTGCAGGAGACTTTTCTTGGTTTTCACATGCCTGCAAAAAAAAAAAAAAAAAAAAGATTTAGCAGGTTTTTCCTTTTGGAAGTGAGCTTTGGAAATGACAGACTGAACACAGTCTATCAAAGATGAAGAAGGTCTTTTCCACTCCTTACCATCTCTTTCCTACCCTTTTATTTTGTCACTCATCTTCTCCCAAGCAGGTCCAAGGATGCTAAGCATTAGGCTGACTCCTATGGATTTCTACTGCCTCTCAGGAGGAAAAGCCTTTCTACCAGCTTTTCTTTTTCTTTTTTTAAAGACAGGGTCTTGCTATGCAATTCAGATTCGCCTTGATCTTCCTGCTTCAGTCTCCTGAGTGCTGGGGTTACAGATGTGCACCACTGCACCCTTCCCTTCCCTTCCCTTCCCTTCCCTCCCTTTGTCTCCTTCCTCTTTCCCTTCCCCTTCCCCTTCCCCTTTTCCTTCTCTTTCTCCTTCTCCTCCACTTCCTCCTCCTCTTCTTCTCTCTCTCTCTCTCTCTCTCTCTCTCTCTCTCTCTCTCTCTCTCTCTCTCTCTCCAGTCCTGAGGATTATTGGTGTTAGAGCCTTGCATGTGCTGGGCAAACACTACCACTAAACTATATCCCCAGCCCTTTTATTTACCTTTGAGACAAGGTCTTGTTAAATTGGCCAGGATGGCCTTGAACTTGTGATCCTTCTACCTTAACCTCTCAAGTAGCTGGGATTACAGAGTGTGTGCCACCACACCTACCATCTACTAGCAAATTGGAAGGAGCAATTTGAATATTTTCTTTGGAAGCATTTGAAATAGTTTCTTTGGGGGTAATAGTGATTCTAGGGTGACTACTTTTTTCTATGGAATAAGAAACTGAAAGCTGCCTCTTCGTGGAAGCTTATGGCTGGCTTTTAGGTCAGTAGAGGTCAAACTATGATAAATGGTAACTTCCAAAAATATGACACAGGTGTAGAATAATCTCTTTTAAAAATGTCCCCTTTGCTGAGTGTGGGGGTGCACACCTGTAATCCTAGTTACTTGAGAAGCTGAGACGGGGGATTCCAAATTTGAGCCCAGTCTGCTCAGTTTACTAACTTAGCAAGACCCTGTGTTAGAATAAAAAATAAAAGAAGTTGAAAATGTAGCTCAATGCAAAGGCCCTAAATTCAATCCCCAGTACAGGAAAAACCAAAACTCTGTGTGTGTGTGGTGGTGGTGGTGGGGCTGGGCATGTAAGCAGTTCTAAGACCCTGAGTTCAATCTCCAGTACTACCAAAGCAAAACTCAGAACATCCTCTTTAAAGTCAGTTCTAAGTAGTGTGTGCCATAGTTCCATTTACTCAAGAGGTCGAGGCAGGTGGGTCTTGAGTTCAAGGGCAACCTGGGCAATAGAGTAAGACGTTCTAACAAACAAATCAAAGCAATCAAATGCACAAAACCCCAAAATAAATAAAATCAACTCGAGGGGAAATTGCTGGTGTATTAACAGTTGATTGCAATGTTGCATATTGTTTACATGTCATAAAATATTCTATTAGCATTGGTAGAAGCTCAGGATCCAACTGGAACAGTATTTATTATTTGCCATGTTGGAGGAGCAACAGGGTGTGGAGGAGACGTGCTTTGGTTCGGTCACAGTGGAGTTTATATCCATTCTAGCCCTGTTACTTATGAGCCGCCAGACCTTGGTAGACCTGAGTGTTAGTTTCTTTATCTGGAAGTTGGAGGTAATAATATCATCTTACAGAATTATCAGGTAGGTTCAGGGAAAATCCACAAAGCTCTTGCACCTGTGCTTGACACACAGTAATTTCAAAATATGACATCATCATTCTGAACTTTCTCATTGTAAAAATGCCACCTGCATCTGTTAGGAACAGATTTCGTTTTGGGGTACTGGGGATTGAACTCACAATCTCGCATTTGCCAAGCAGGCGCTTGTGCTGCTGAGCTAAATCCCTGGCCCTATTTATACTTATTTTATGGCAGGATGATTCTCTCATTCCAGAAATTAAATACAGAATTACCTGGTCTCTCTGGAAAACAACTGCCCGTTGTCTTATGTTGAAAAGAAATTCAAAGCTAGAACTATCCCAGCAAGAATAAATGAGATTATCTGGGGAGAATGGGAAAGAAGGGAGCCCTGAGGAGCCCTAATGCCGAAGGGTCAGTCAGCAGAAGAGAGCCTAGAAAGGAGATTAGGGGGCGGAGGACTGGAGTGTCCCAGAAGCCAAGAACATTATGGATGACAGTGAACAGTCAAGTGTCTGTTGGAATACAAAGACTTCATAGGTCACCTAGAGCTCTTCCCAGGGGTAGTTGCTTCCAAAGTCTGTAGCGTGGAACAAGGGAAAGGCTTGGAGAAAGGGAGTCCAAGAGTCCAAGAATCAAAGAGTCAGAGCCAGAAAGGGACTTGGAGGTGAGACCTTCGGTTTTTGTGTTATTAGGATGGGTGACACTGACCCTATTCAGATGCTGATGGGGATGAGCCTGTGGAGCAGGAGGTGTTGAGATGGGGGTGGATCTGTGAACCCAAGGAGGCAGGAAAGGCAGGAATCCTGGGAGAGGATCACACTTGCATTGTGCCTTGGGGAGGAGGCCAGCCAGGGTGTAGCAGTGGACAGGTTTGCAGGTGGCCTGCCGAGCTCCCTTCCCACAACTTCTCTTTTCTTGTGAAGTTGGGAGTGGGATATTTTTCAGAAGGGGCAGAGTGTGGGTGGAAGTGATAGGATAGGAGGTTTGAGGAGCAGAGAAAACTTGAGCTCACTGTCATGAGGACTGGCAGGGAATGCTATCAGGGATCTAGAGGTGTTTTTGGGCTGCCCTGGATGCCCTTGCAGTGGGTGACCATGAGCTTTCAGGCCGAGGGACATTTCTTCAGCCTCCATTTGAAGGGAGGCTTTAATCTCAGCACTCTCCAAGCCCTTCTCTTGTTGCATGCTGCAGACTCAAATTAGAAGCAACTGTCCCAGGGAGGAGCTCTAGGTGACCTATGACCTCTCTGTATTCCGACAGACACTTGACTGCTCACTGTCATCCTTAATGTTCTACATGACTTTACCCTAAGATCCTGAATCACTTAGAAACCAAATACATGTTTATGATCACACTACCTGAAAATCCTTAAAGCAAGACAGTAGTATTCTTGATTCATATGTTTATTCATACCTTGACTTCTTTAATAAAAAATCCCAGGGACACATGATTCCAAAATAGGAGGACAGACTAGAGAATAAAAAATAACTAGAAATGAAGGTCTAACAGGGACCCACAGTAGGATCCGGAGCTGTGACTTGCCACAAGGACTGGTGAATTTATGCTGTATCAGATGGGATATTCTCCAAGTTGTTGACTGGTTATTGACTGAATTTATTCTGGGCTTCTTTATGACATTCAGAAATTAATATTAACTCATTACTCCTATTCCCTTTTTTCTCTGTGGTAACAACAGAAGTGTTAAGAGTCTGGGAACTTAAGTGCCATCGAAGGTAAGAGTGGATCATTGGCTCACCACAGTCTCATTTGTTTGTCCTAAAATATTCTCACAAATGTCATCTCCAAGTTGGAGCAGTACATCTTTAGTTTACAAGATTTTCACCCATGCCGCCATTCCAGTTATTCTGCAGGTGATTGAACATCTACTCTTTCAAAATTGAACATTTACCCTTTACAAAATCTTGTTCTTAAAAAAACAAACAGCCAGGTGTGGTGGTGCATGCCTTTAATCCCAGCACTCTGGAGGCTGAGGTAGGTGGAGCACTGTGAGTTTGAGGCCAGTTTGGGCTACAACACGAGCACAAGGCCGGGTTGAGCTACATAGTGCGACCCTGCCTCAAAATAGTAGGGCTGGGAATTTGGCTCAGTGTTTTAAGCACCTGTCTAGCAGGCATGAGGTTGTGAGTTTGATCTCTGGTGCTGCAAAAACAAACAAACAAACAAACTCATTATTCCTAACAGGAGCCACTCTTTCACATTCTGTAGTCTAGTCTGGGGTAAGGGACATTATTGTTGTTATTATTATTATTATTATTATTATTATTATTATTTGATACTGGGGATCAAACTCACGACCTCGCACTTTCCAGGCTGGCACTTGTGCCTCTGAGCTGTATCCCCAGCCCAGGGACATTATTTTTTTATGCTATACTTTTGTAATATGGGTACTTTAGCCTGAATTATGAGAAAGGGAATACAGGCTATTTACCTGTGTGCACATACACGCACAAAAGTGTGTGTGTTCTCACATGTAAGTATGAACTGGTCAGTTTTGGGTAAAGCATTCAAGGTCAGAATGTCAGATTTAGAGTTCTTTTGAACTCCAGCTTTCACCCGAAGTGATGCCCTATGAAAATGCAATAATAGAAGTTTGCAGCTGAAGTGGCCTAGGTCAAATGATCATGTGCAGCTGAGAAAGCTGGGACTCAGGGCTAGTGATTTGCTCTAGGTCTTGTAGAGCCAGCGAGGCCAAACTAGAACCCAAATTTCCTAGTTACACATTTATAGGAAGCACTCCTGGGTCTCGTAGTGATCCAGAGGAGTCCACATGTGTAATCCCAGGGAAAAGTTATTGGATTTCCAATAAGTGATTGCAACCTACCTCTTCCAGTTCAATCCACAGCGTGAATAAAGACACTAAGGCAAATTTGTAGTTGTGGGGAGCCATGGGAGTCTTAAGTCAAATTAGAACGATGGCTAACTGGAACAAAGGCCTTGATTCAGGGTTGAATCTGGGTTTTATTAATTTGTGAAGAGGGGAGTGGCTTGAGGATGAATGATTGTGAGAAAGGCGGGAAGTACATGAGTGTTGTGAGCTGGGCTAGGTAGGGGACTTGAGAGCATCTCTGCAATACGAAAGAGAGAGAGACAGAGAAAGAGAGAGAGAGAGAGATGCAGAAAAACTGATCTACATATCACAGATTGAGTAAGTATCTTATGTATAGGGGTCAGTGCTTTAACTCTGATGTGTAATCTTCATGCCCTGAGATGTCATGGCCTCTTTCTTGAGCTTATAGTGTGGTGTCACTCAACCTAGCTCAGGCATACTAGTTGGGAGCTGTAGGCGGGCATCACTGACCTGTCACATTGCTTCAAAAAAACTACACATCAGCACCTTAGCTAGATCCATTTGCATTGCTTAAAGCCAATTCAGGTGATAAAGAAATATCCTAGCCAGTTCTGTACATATCAATACATGGAAATAAGGCCAGGCTTAGCCAAAGTGGAGATAATGCCCTTCTTTCAAGGAGAGCTGTCCTTGTGGTCCTCCTCAGTTCTCCCTTCTTTGCTTTGAAGAAGCTGGAGCAGTCAGTTGTGGCTCCATGGCCACTAGTTGTCTCAGGATTGTGAATCCTCTATGACACACTTTAATGAGAAGAATTATAAACAAGAAAATGAGCACACCAATTCCAGTATAAAACCAAAAGTGAACTTTGAGATATGCAAATGGATTCAGTTGTTCTATAGCATCAGCAAACTTATCCCAATCTTTAATTTGGGCATCTAATGTGGCGGTCTGCTGTGACATGGACAGCACTTCTCTCTGAAGAGCATCTATATCCATAGTAATATTTGGATGGATTGCTCCTTGTGTATGTTTCCTGATCAAGGCTTTTACTATATGGTAAAGAGGTGATACAAAATTGAGTCATATTACAGTGACACTTTAATCCTTGTTGCATTGCACACTTTCAATTTGATCTCTCATCCGAAGGATGAAGGTCTCTAGGATGCTTATGTGGGTTTGCAATTTTATTATTTTTATTTATTTATTTATTTATTTGGTGGCACTGGGGGCTGATTGAACTCAACCTCGCACCTGCCAGACAGGTGCTTAAGCCATTGAGCCAAACTCCCAGTCCTAGTCTTTTTGAGGCAGGGTCGCACTATGTAGCTCAGGCCAGCCTTGCACTTGCGTTGTAGCCCAAGCTGGCCTCAAACTCACAACGCTCATCCTACCTCAGCCTCCCGAGTGCTGGGATTAAAGGCATGCACCACCATGCCTGGCTTGCAATTTTATATCAATTTCTCACTGAATTTTCTAGCTCTCATCAGCAGTTCTTGTTCATTTGTTTACCAAGTGAGCAGTCTATACGGAATGAGCTAACACCACAGAGCCAATAGCTGCACTGGCTATCAAAAGAACTAGGGAGTTTACCCTTGCTATAATTAATCCAATCATCCTCTTAGTTCAGCTGCTAAATCTCTTTAATTAAGGTCTCTACTAAGAGGGAAGCAGGCGCATGATATCAAGACTACGTCAGATTGACCTGAAGCCAAACTCTGGGCATCCTGCCCATGATCATGACTGTGGAGTCATTAGAAAGATGTTCAGGCATGATACGATGGGTTAGATAACAATTAGTACATGAAAACATATCTTGTTGCCATTCTATCTTCCCTACTAACAGTATAGGAGGATCATAAACACATATGTTTACTTGTATATACCTATGACTTTGTAGTATTACTTTTACTTTTCCTCCATTTATTGGTTGCAGGTGCCTAGTCTATAGTCATCCAGCATAAAAAGGTAGGGCTAATTTCCATAAAGCATATTGTATGGGCCTAGTTTTGTCATTGATAATGAGTCTGGGGATGGAAGGATTGAGGCCTTGACTGATCATGTAACATTGGACAAAGCCTCTGAGGTCATGATACAATCAGGAGAGCCTGAAAAGCAAATCTTATGCCAATCTCAGTCCTTTCCCAGAAGGAATCCTCTGGGGGACCAATCTACAAAGGAATAATTAAATTTTTGTATAGCCCATTCATGATAAGGATCCCTGCAAGTCTGCCAAGGGCCCAAATCACCTTCCTCAACATGAGGGGCATGAGCCTCTGGAATACAAATAGGAACATCAGGTTTAAAATCTCTTACAAGGTTACCATCTAAGAGAATAGAATTTAAGGTTAATAAGGCAAATTGTTCTTAAGACAGTTGTACTTTTCAAGTCTGATCCACAACCAACATACAAGGCTTAAAATCTTTCTGTAGATAGGCCACACTTAAAGACCGATATGCAAAATGAGACGTAATGTTAAGCATGGCCTATTTTTGTAACTGCATTAAAATCTGTGGACTAGGCAAAATAGTTAATGTAGGGTTATTGCTCTCTATAGATTGAAAAATCTCTGGGGGCCTGTCCATCTACATAAGGGGTCTAAGCAAGTGTGGGTTAGGTATGTAGGCCCAATACTCTTTTCCCTGAACCACAGGAATACATACTGTAGCTGCTAGGAGAGCAAGCACTGCAAGGAAAAGATTTTCAGGTCATTGAACCAAGCCCTGGCTGTTAACTAGTCTCACAAACAGTCTGCTGCAGGCTTTCCTGGGGCCATGGATGATGCTCTGGCTGGTTCATTGCTTGAGGTCTCAGTGGAGGGTTTCATGTGCTGCACAGGTGGGTTGGATTCTGCCCACTGAACAGCTCCGATGGTCTTACCATCCCTCAATTATCTATACAAATACAAGCCCCAATTTAAAAGTAATGCTGGACCATTCCAAACACCTGTTTGGAGGTCATGCCAGGCAGGATTCAGAAAGATTAAAACATATGCACCAAAGTTTTGACCCTATATTCCCCCTTTCTTTTGTTTAGCTAGTTGATTTTTTAACTAAGATGACTGTGTTCAATTATTGTTTGACCTTGGGAGTTATAGGGGATCCCTGTAACATGCTTTATATTCCAGTTATCAAGAAAACTCTGAAAATGTTTACTAATATAGGCAGGAGCAATACCAGATTTTATTTTTTGTGGCAGTCAGTTAGCAAAGGCAGATACACGATGCTGTATTACATGTCGACTTTGTTTACCTGAATGACAGGTCGCAGGTCACTTAGAGCCACTGAGACCAAATTAGAACCCAACTTTCCTAGTTATACATTGATATTTGCTAATCAGGATAACTAAGATATTGGTATAATTTTCATAAAGAGCACATAAATGGAGGTTTATCATTTAAACGAGTGTTTTAAGGAAGAGAGCAGAGAGCAGGAGGACTCACGGCTGACAGTGAATGTGACTTCTCTAATGGTTCATCTCTTGGGTCTGAGTGGCTCTGGTGTTTGAATGCAGTCGGGGGGAGTAGGACAGCTGTCTCCCTCTTCGCCCAGGAGGCTGCATTCTACAATAGCACTTGGGGCCAAACCCCAGCCCAAGTTAGGCTTCTTCAGAAAATCTTTTAGGGAGAGATCTGCATAGTCTCTCAGGAAGATAAAACCAATAGTTCTCCCAGCATCTAATAAGCGACTGTTTCTTCACATAAACGCTGATGAAATCATTGGCTTTAGGGGCCATCGTGTGCTCCAAACTTGTCTTTATGCGCTGAACAGTAAAACACTCACCCCACCAGAGTCCCATGTCCCAAGGCTTACTAGGGGGACAGCTGGGTCATGACTTACCCTGGCTGAGTCTGTATTCAAACTCATGCGACAAAGGAGGGCAGACAGTGGCGTCCATACTAAATAACAATCAAAATCTCTAAGGTTTTTAAAGTTTGTTTGTTTAATGAGATACTGATTTAAGTAATTTTAAAGTATATCTGCATATTTGACACTAACATAAGACTCTCATTATGTTGAAGCCAATCACTTCCAATGTGGAAGTCACATAAGTGACATCGCCCATGCCACCAACATACTCTGTTCTCTTGTCTGTCAACATGCTCACCCTATTTACTTTCTCCAAGCCCAGCTTTTTTTCCCATGCAACAGAATAAAAATGCCTCCCACTCCTTACTAAGTGTGTATTATTTATAAAATAATACTCATGTTCTGTGTCCCTCTATTTACTTTTTAAAAAATCTCTTCTCCAAACCAGTCAACTATAGGTTACTCTTTAGAAGTGTTTTTGTTTGGTCTTAATGAAAACATTTTTACATGCTTGTTTTGTTTCCTTTTAGGCAAAAAATATTTCCCTGTCCTGTTGTCTTGGTTCCTTTTTGCTCGTTGCTGAGACAAAACACCTGACACCCAAAATTAGGGAAGGAAAGGTTTATTTAGCTTACAGTTTTTGGATGTTTCAGTCCACAATCAGCTGGTTCCAAGGCAGGGTGGCATGGCACAGGGGGAACACTTCAAGGTAAGCAGCCAGAGCAAAAGGAGCCAGAGTAAAAGGAGGAGAGCAAGCCTCTTCTCCTCCCTTATATTGTACACAGGACACCCACCTCCAGGGTGGGTGTAGCTTCACAAACATCCTTGCCTTCCTTTGCACAGGATGAGGATGTTTACAAAGTAAGACCCCTGGCTCCCTCCTGAGTCTCTCAGTTAAACTTCTGACCTTCTCAAATTGACACAATGGCCAGGTAACTCTGCTCTACACCCCAGGATGTAGAGCTGCTGAGTTACTTAATTAAGCTGCTAGACTTCTCAAGTTGACACAATGTATAAACCATAACACCTATACTTTTTCTCTATTCAATGAAAGCTAATTTCCCAGCTTAGTCATTTATTGGCTGTGTGGCTTGATACAGTTTTCTTAATCTATTTGAGCCGGTTTTCTTTCTGTAGCATAAGGATAGTAGCAGCACTTTCCTCATAGCTATTTTTAAAAAGTCAGTAAGAAGTAAAGCGTATAGTTCAGGGTGAAGCAAATGTTTTAATGAATGTTCAATGAACCAAGATGTTTGGTGTTAATATACACTTGAATTTCAGATTATGTGCAAACAGCTGCTACGGATATGTATATTTTTATTATTAATTTTCATTTCATTCCATCCCATGGTCTATGTAGACAGTTGGGGCTGTGTTATAAAACGTTTTAAAAAGGGAGATTTCTGTATTATTTTTTTATTTACAGTTATATTTCCTTATATAGTTTTTTTAGTCTTTAATGTATTTTTTTTTTTTAAAACAGACCTGGGTTCCCTGCAAAACCCAGTAAATGGTAAAGCTCTCCTATGCGCATACACAGCCTCCATCAACAACCTGCCCCAAAATAGTACATTTGTCCCCATCGAGGAACCTGCGCTGCTTTTTATTTTTGTCCAGAAAGTTGCATGTCGAGCTATAGTAGCAGGGTGGACAGGGCGCGGCTGCGTGCTAACCTTGTATTATCTATTTAAGATGCAGGCACTCCTCAGAATTGGATGGACTGGTAAGAATAGTGCAACTAGCGTGTCCCATCTGACTGCCCCTTTTTTTGTGACTCTTCAACGTCATGAGGTTTGTTAAGGGCCTCAGAATGCAGAAACACAATCGGAACAGGACAATGAGGCAGGAGACAAAGCCAGCTTCAGAGATGCCAGTGTTGTTGCAGAAGGGACATGGGCAGAATCCTCCAGCAAATAATCAATCATGCCAGGGCCTGTTCAGCCCTAGGTCCGACCAGTGGCGAATGAATGAGTAGCCAGCCAGTGAGGGATCCCAGAACGAACAGGGTCGGGTGGTCAGCACCTCAGTCTCCTCCACCCATGGCCCCAGTGCCCAGGCCTCTGCAGGGAGGACAAGCTTGGAGAACACAGTGGGAAGAACGGGTTAAGCATTAACTTTCAAATTCAACTCTGCCCAGGGAGCAGTGCCTGCCGGAAGCTGGGGGTTAGCATATTTCACACTGATTTCTTCTTACTTATTTTGTGTACTGGAGATTGAACCCAGGACTTTCCAATTGACCTTCATCTCCAACCCTTTTTTAGTTTTTGTTTTAAAATAGGGTCTCACTAAGTCAATAAATTGACCAGGTTGAAAATTGTGATCCTCCTGCCTCAGGCTCCCAGAATGCTGGGATTACAGGTGTGCACCAACATTTTTACTTTTAGAAGTGACAGTATAATTTCTTCTCCCCCAACAAGCAGATTTTTTAAAAAATAATGGAAGTGGAATTTGAGCCTGGGATGTAAAACTGCATTGAGAACAAGATCCTAGAGAACCTTCTAGTAAACTTTATTTACTGATTTACCAGAAGAGGGAAGACAACACTATAAAAGCAAAGGATAAAGAGGAAATCAGAATCGATTTTAGAAATTTCCATCTTCATGCCTGTATTTTTTAAAAATTTTTATTATTTTTGGTACCAGGAATCAAACTCACAGCCTTGCACTTACCAGGCAGGTGCTTTTGCCACTGAGCTATATCCCAGGGCCTACCTGTCAAGTGTTGTATTTGTCAAGAAATGTATTGTAATCTCATTTTTTCTTTTCTTTTTTTTCTTTTTGAGACAGGGTTTTACTATGCAGTTCAGGCTGGCCTTGAACTCACTTTGTAGCCCAGGCTTGCCTTGAACTCACAGCAATCCTCCTGCCTCAGTCTCCTGAGTGCTGGGATTACAGTCATCTGCTTCCACTCCTGGATGTAACCTCATTTTAAAACATAAACAGGGAGTCGGGCGTGGTGGTGCACGCCTTTAATCCCAGCGCTCCGGAGGCTGAGGTAGGAGGAGTGTTGTGAGTTCGAGGCCCGCTTGGGCTACAACGCAAGCACAAGGCTGGCCTGAGCTACATAGTGCGACCCTGCCTCAAAAAACTAGGGCTGGGAGTTTGGCTCAGCGGTTTAAGTGCCTGCTCTGACAGGCGTGAGGTTGTGAGTTCAATCCCCGGTGCCGCAAAAAAAAAATAAAAACAAACAAACAAACAAAAAAAACATGAACAGGGATAAGCACTTGTCTTGGAGAGTGGATTGAATGGTCTCTCGGGCTATGTGGTGTTTTGTGGGTCTGGTGTAGATGGAGCGGAGCAGAATAAAGCAGTCCTGATGGAAGACATCGCCTTGCTGTTTTCCACTAGGCAGACTGGATGTCTGGCTTACAGGATGGTGGTGTGGAAGTCACACGCATGCACACACACACACCAATCTTGGCTTAAATTATGGTGTCTAATCAGCTAGCTTATCTAACAATGGATGTGGAAAGTTTGACTGAGAGGCTGATTTAAATGTGGGCTACTCAACTTTCCTGGGGCTATGAGAACTGAGACTTTGTTCAGTGAAACTCATTTCCAGCACACAAGCAGGCTCCCTGGGGAGCAGAGACCACAGCTGGGGTTCCCATCCTCCAGCACCGCCCATCGCCCCATCAGTGCTCTCCTACAGTATTGTCTCTCCTCGCTACTGCGTGCCTGTGAAAACCTTCAGATATCAGCGTCGAAAGCCATACCCTCCACCTCCTCCAATCTTTCCTACTCCTTCCCTCGTTTATTTTTTTTCTTCCTTGGTGCTTAGCACCATCTCATATACTATATATTTTATTATATATTCTTTTTTTGGGGGGGGAGGCACCGGGGATCAAACTCACAATCTCATCCCTGCCAGGCAGGTGCTTAAGCCACTGAGCCAAACTGCTGGCCCTAGTTTTTGAGGTAGGATTGCACTATGTAATTCAGGCCGGCCTTGTGCTCACGTTGTAGCCCAAGCCGGCCTCGAACTCACAACACTCAACCTACCTCAGCCTCCCGAGTGCTGGGATTAAAGGTCTGTGCCACCACGCCTGGCTTTTATTATGTATTCTGTTTACTATCTCTTTCCTAGCAGACAATAAACTTCATGAGACCAGGGCTCTTTGTTTATTGTTTTGTCTGCAGCACCTAAAACAGCATGTGACATGTTAGATGCTCAATAAATACCTGTAGAATGAGTGAACAGTGGCAGCCCCATACTCAAGCCTTCTTCCTGCCTCTGAGTACAGTATAGTCCAAGTTGTTAGCTCTGAAACGAGTTGATTTTGTGGGAGGGTTAAGGGTGAGGAGATATGATTGTCATCGTGGGGGTGTGCTGTGTAATCACAGAGAACCTGAGAAGGGAACTGTGTTTAGTTTCATGCTCTGCTGTCATCAATTCAAAATTCTTAAAAAATTTTTCTCTGAATATCTGCTTTGAGAGAGATGCATGGAATTTAAGTGTTCAACATCAGGCCTTATTCCTGCATTTCCTGCATTTGCAGGGAGTGCTCACAATGCCCAGGAACACAGATTTCCTTTCAGTGGGTCGTGTGTGTGGAGTACAGTGACACACAAAGCAGGTCAAAGGAAAGTGTGTTGTGTCTACACCTGTCTTAGTCACTTTCCCATCACTGGAACACAAAACCCAACGCCCACAACTTAAAAGTGGAGAGGTTTAGTTTGGCTTATAGTTTTGACAATTCAGTCCATAGTCCAAAGCAAGAAGAGCATGGTGGAAAGGTCTGGTGGAAGAAAGCTGCTCACATCATTGTGGTCAGGAAGCAGAGAGAGAAACAAGGAGTCAGGGAGGGATACACCCTCAGGTCACTCCCCCAGTGATCCACCTCCAACCAGGCCCCACCTTACAACAGCAAGTGAGCTAATGGTGCCCCCATGATCCAGTCACCTCCAAAACCCCACCCATAAACACATGAGACTTTGGGAGGTGGACACTTTCTAACCGAACCATAATAACACCTGAGGAAGCAGGACTTCTGACAGTCCGAAAGGCTGTGCATTGGTGGTGTCCAAGTTAGATCAGGCTTTAAACACAGAAGGAGGAAACTGGAACCCTAGTATGTCCTGTCTTATTGCTGTTCCTTCCCTGTATTGGTCAATGACTTAACACTGAAAATGAAGACATAGAAAGGATGGGACAGACAGGGCAATCATACTGTCCCTCCATTCCATCTGCCTCACTGGTCAGTAAGGTGAAGGTAGGATACTGGTTGTCTGTCTTGAATTAAAATATGAAATAAAATGAATCGACCCAGTTTTGTGTAGTATTTCCACTGTTCTTTTAAGAACAAAAGACATGCATTTAGCAAGTCTGAAATGCAAAGTGTACAAAATGCTTTTATATTTGAAATCAGGCCTAGTGGCACAGGACTATCATTCCAGCAACACCTGTAATCTGGGAGACTAAGGCAGGAGGATCACAATTTTGAGCCCAACCTGGGCAACTTAGTGAGACCTTAAAAATGGACTGGGGATGTATCTCAGTGTGAAGGCCTTGGCTTAAATTCCCAGTACTGCAAAAATAACAAAATAAGAAAACTAAAAAGCAACCAAGCAAACAAAAGCTCTTATATTCACATTTGAAGCTGGCATTATACAATATAAAAATTAAGAGTAAAACTCTAGTTAATGATTTTTAAATTTTACTTTCTCTTTATTGAGAACAGATTATTTAATGGTAAGGAAAAAAATCATGATGGGGTGAGTGAGAGACTTTGAAAGAAAAAAGGTTTTGTATTTTATTACATTTGCTTTTTTTTTTTTTTTTTTTTTTTTTTTTTTTTTTTTTTTTTTTT
>RJWM01035607.1:0-18797 GCA_004363535.1 Dasyprocta punctata
TAATTTTATTATATTTGATGGAATAGACAGCTATTTCAAAGATAACAAAACACATTATGCTAACCATTATTGATATCTGATCACCTTGTTTTGAAACCCTATATTGCTTTCATTGTTTTGTTTCAAGTGATTTTATTCTATTTTGGTTTGTTTGATTGTATTATGATTGATGATATAAGCAACTGCTTAGAAGATAACAAGAGGCATTATAGTAATCAGTGTTGCTTTACTACGTATTTCTTCCATTGCTTTGTTTTTCATTGTTTTTATCCCATACTATTTTGTTTGATTGTATTGTGCCTGATGGTATGGGCAGTTATTTTGAGGATAACAAGAGGTATTATACAGGGAAAGGAGGGAAGAAGGAAGGGAAAAGGAAAAAGTCATACATCTGTATATAGGTATACATAAGATAGTTAAAATGACTATACTACTAAATGCATTAGTTATTGAAAAAGAACAGTGGATACTCTTATGATTGGATCAATTTTACATATCTATATCTGTTAATCTAAACAACCCCTTTGAAGGTAACGATATGCAATATTACAACCATTGTCAAATTCTAATCATCTCACTTTGTAAACCTATAACGTTATTGTATTGGATTTGTTGCTGTTGTTGTTTGTTTGTCTCTTTTGCTTTTTGTTTTTCTTTTCTGTGTCCATTTTCTCTTAAATAAAAATAAATAAATAAATAAAATAATCTGAGCAGAGTACATATCAATGTTGTTTTTTGCTCTTTTGTTTTCCCTAACTACATGAAAAACCCTGTACACAGACAAATTTAGATCTACCTTTAATTCAGAAAATGATTTTTACATTTCAGTTTTATTCTATTTCTTTAATCATTTATGCTCTTTCTATTCCCTTCCCTTGGATCACAAATTATGGATTTGTTGAACTATCATTGTATATGCTCTTTGTAATCATTTTGTAACTTTTTTACAACCTTTTAAGATTTTTATAGCTTTTCTTTGGTGTTTGAGGTAATATTCTCAACCCTATCTTAGTGACTCAATTTCCTTGCACTGATAAGTTAGTCCTTTACTATTACTATTTGGAATGCTTTAATAGCATTATTTTACTACATTTATTTATTTAGTTTCTTAACAGAAATTTCCATGACTCATTATGTAATATCATATTTGTTTATTTATCATGTTATCCTTACTGCTGCACAATAATACCAAAAATTTAATTTTGTTTTCCTGAATAAATCTTGTTCAAATAAATACTTTTTTCTAAATTTTTCCACACTATTGTTGTAGAATGTTCTGATTCCATTTTTTAGTAGGGTTTAACATGCTGGGTTTAGTATAATGGATACCACTTTAGTCTTTTCTCATTGATAAAGGAGGTTTTCAATTGGTTCTCAACTTTCTTAACTTTTGCCTGACATCTTGAAACACGTGTTCCCAGAAAATACTTGGAGGGAGATGATATAAGTTAATATTATCACCTGTCTTTTAGTGTTTCTAGAATGGAGAAAAGGAGTTAGCACAATGGAAAGTTGAAGTCAAAGTACACTTTCCCTGAAGCATTTTTATATACTGCTAGCTTCTCATGCTTGTGAAAAAAATATCTGAGAAAAATAATTTGAAGGAGGAAAGGTTAATTTAGTTCACAGTTTCAAAGGTTTCAGTTTGTGGTCACTTCCTTCTGTTATTTCTGTGGTAAGAAGTATGTCATGGCAGAAGGGCATGGAAGAGCAAAGCTGGTCACTTCTTTGTGGCCAGAAAGCAGAGGAATAATGAAGGAGCCCCATAGAAAGGAACTGGGAACAAAGTACAGTGCCCTACTTCATGCCCCCATAACCCATTCCCTTCAATTAGACCCAAGCTGAGCATTTCCATCACTTCTCAATAACACCATTAAATTATGACTCATCAGTGGATCAATCCATTTGATGAACTTAGAGCCCTCGTGATCCAAAATCTGAAAAGTCTGTTAGCTCGCAACCAAGGCTTCAATGCAATGAGTCCCTGGGAACATCTTGAACACCAAACAATAGCATGTATATTTGTTAAAATCCACTGCATGGAAGCCAACTCAGCTAAGTTTGGAGAAAATTCTTTCCAATCATAGTGGCCTTTAGGGCTGCTGACCCTATAGACAAGAACTTGGTATGAAAAACAGAGTTTCATGTGACAAAACTGTTTTCTCTTTCATGAATGCTTTTACTACTAAAAATCTATGGTGCTAAATACTTCCAAATGGATGTACTCCCATCTTTTCAATGATATGTGTTAATTTCTAGACTTCCTTCCTCCGCCAGTCTATGTGGTGACAAATAGATGCCAAGATGGCCCTTAAAGAGCATCCAGTTGCTTGTGGTTTGCCTAGGTATAACTCTCTCCCCTTGAATGTGAAGATGTGTGACTTGTTTCTAATAGCAATAAGGAAGGGATGTCATTCAGGTGATTATGTTTCATTTAGTTACAACTTTTTGCTTCCTAGCCCATCTGATGCACTTTGACTTCCTCCCACCAAGAACCAGCATGGAGCTGAGGCCCTTGATCTCAGGGCCCACAAGAAACCGAATACCGGGCTGGGGGTTTAGCTCAGCAGCACAAGTGCCTGCCTGGCAAGTGTGAGGTCATAAGTTCAATCCCCAATACCAACAATAAGTGCATAAATAAATAAAACAGAAACCAAATACTGCCAAAACCCACGAGACTGGAAATACATCCTACCCCTGTTGAGTCTCAGATGAGGCTCCAGGCCCAGATAAAACCTTGATGGATGCCTATAAGAAACCCTGAAGAAGAAGACCCCACTGAGCAATATTTGGATTTCTGTCCAACAGAACATATATTGTCTTAAATTACTACAGTTGTGATAATTTGTTTTTCAGCAATAGATCAAAACTACAATAGGACTCTTTCTTGAATTACAGCATCACTGGTAGAAAACCATCCCAGAGAAAAATAAGGAACCACTGTTGTTTTGGAACGTAATAGACCTATGTTGGGAGAATTCCAAATGCTACTTTCCCAGTTCTTCTCATGGTTTATCTAAACCTTCAATAACTGGGCCCTCCCAATTGAGAAACATTGATAGAATTTTCAGAGTTTTTTCCACCTATATTTCAAAACAATATATCACTTCTGTTAATATGTCTTTGAAACTTCTAGTTCCCCTAGAATCGGTGACTAAGGAGGAGATTCTCATTACAAGATTAGGAGTTCTCAGGAGGAGAGTAAGACAAGAGAAGGAAAGCAAGAAAGTTAAGCAATATATTGTTACTTAGCTGAAGATTAGTTTTAATACTAGCTCCTTTGGAATCTCTGGAGCAAAAGTTTCACCTAAGAATCTTTAAGCAAGGGGGCAGACTTTTATCTTCTGTGTCAGCAGCTGGTCACTGGCTCCTCTAGGGGGAAATCTCGTATGGAGGAAGGGATTTGAATGGAGAGAAAATTTATGAGTTCTTGGCAACCAATACTCACAGCATCTGAAAAAAAATTGCACCTATTCACTGAAGGGTATCTGGGAAGGAATCTACAGCTTCCACTAAAAAGGTTAAGGTTTGTTCTGCTTCCTGGAACCATCTTTAAAAATGTTCTAGACTGTTTTGTATCCAACAAGTAGCTAAAAGTATTTGTGACTGGCAATATCTCTAGTTTTAGTGTTACAGATTTTTTCATCATTGGTTCTTTTTTGTCATTTTACTCAGTAAATGTGTAAAAATTTACAAAAATGATCTTACCCCGCTATCATTTCCAAAAGTTTACAGACTTATAAAAGTACAATATAGAATGCACAGTAATACATTTTATATTGGCAATAGTATAAATTAGTTTATTTCTAAAGCAATGTCTATAATTTATACTGAGGTTCTATCATCTATCTCTGATCCCACCCCACCCCCAACATACAATCTGTCAAACAGACCTTATAAGTTAGTGACTTAACTTTCAGCTTCAAGATGAAAAATAGTACTGTCTAAAAAAGATTGTGGGGTTGCTGGCCCCATTCCTAGTTTATTCAATCTGAAAAAAGAAGCCCTGCAGCGCGGGTTATCTTCTCACAGTGCCACTGGGGTGGCTGGCAAGACTTTTACTGTCGCAGAGGTATTATCCCGAGTTACTCAGCCAGAGGAAAATTGCCTCCTAATGGAACCCTAAGACCTCCATTCAATATTCCCTTGAGGCCTGAAGAATGCAATCCTAAGAACCCATGCTAAGCAAGACCGCTTCAAAAATTATAGCCTGTGCTCATCTGAGAGTCAGAAATTTTCAATTATATAGCCTCCCAGGATATATTTTAGGGAAAAGCAGAACACAATTGTTTTTGTTCCCTTGTTAAACACTAACCATTTTGCTTCTAGCTCCATTACTTTTTCCTTACTTTATTCCTTTTATGCAAATAAATAGCCCATTTTCAATCTCCACTGAAATAAGAAATGCAGTCTCCATATATAGTAAATATGTACCTTTGCAGTTCACTTTAAGAATTATCTTTAGAAACAACTTAACTTTTTTTTGACACTGTAACATTTCTAAAGTGCTTTCCCATACACTGCTTCATTTGATTGTCACAAACTTGTAAAATAGACAGGTATTAAAATCCCCAATCCACAGACTACAGTTCAGAGATTATCTAGCTTCTTAAAATTGTATTGTTCAAAATAAGCAGAACTAAGACAAAAAACAGATTTTTTGGCTTTTGTTGAATACTGTTTCTTCTCTTTCATGCTGCCTTTTAACTGTCAGCAATAGGCAATCTCCACTTCTTTCTTGATCCTGAGGATATTTGCTTTATTATTATTTTTTTTACCCAAGGATCCCACAAATGAGCAACAGGATTTAGCAACACCCCATTTAATATTATTCAATACTGGCACTCCTTCTATGTATTTTCACATTCTCTAATGAAAACTCTGACTTAATTGCCTTGTCTGGACAGTTATTTTAGCAGTGTGACTCCAAGATGCTCTAGTGAGTCCCAAAACTGGCATGTTATTTCAGCTCATTTGAATTTTATCATATCACCCTTATGTTTTATTTCTACTTCATTTCAAAGTAATCCTTAGCATGCATAATATCACTTAAATAACACATAGTACTGCAAAGTAAGAGCTTCCTAAATACTCCCTGTGCAACCGCAGGAGACACCGTCCAAACCAAAAGGCTGTGAATCTTAGCTGTGGGTTCTGCTGTAAATTTGGATCTGGAGGCATGTTTAATGGCTTTTCAGTGACTATTGTAAAGGGAGTATTTACTCAAAATGATGTCTGCTTATATTATTTCTTTGCCAAATTGCTCCCAGCAACTAGAAAAGCTGCTTGTACCGCTTCATCAGTGTCCTCCCTGAAAAGGAGACATTTTCTGTTTGTGTACTGCATGCTTTTACTTGATGATCTTTAAAGTTCATCCAGAAGGATAAACAGCACATTCAATGATTTTCAACCTTTTCCTCAATAAGGACACTTTTATTATTTCACTCCTTGTTTTGAAATATTTGGTCTGTCAAAAGTCACCTTGACTAAAGAATTCTTCATTTCCTCATTTTTAGTAACAATAAACATAAGCAATAATCAGAAGTACATAGAGCACCTAATGTACTATGGACTGGTCTGATGATTTCCACAAACTTCTTCAATCTTTTTGACACCAAAGGAGGTTAATATTTTATTTTCATTTTACATGTGAGGCACACACAAATTAGGCACCTGATGGAAGACAACAGCTGTGATTTGAACACAGACAGGTTAGTTCCATAGCCAGTGCTCTGAACCTCCAACTGTGTTTTCTCCCATATGTAATATCCATTCTTTTTTTTTGTATCCAATTAGCAGAGATCGGCAACAGCATTCCCTCTCTTAATTTCAGAAAGGTACAACCGGTGAAGGTCTGACTTCCACCAATGGGCAGACACTCTAGGTGGAAAAACCACTCTCCCTGGAATCAGGTTACTAGACTTCAAGTTACCAACATTCCTTTGTTAGCTTTAAGTCCTCAAATACATTTTTAACATCCCATGTCTCCAATTCTCAATACAAAAATAAAAATTTTATGAGTTATTATGTCCATCAGAAGATGAATGGATGAATAAAATGTGAGATAGATATGTATATATTTCAGTCATAAAATGAATCTGAGCAATTTGTAGGAAAAAAGAAACAACTTGAGATTGTATGCTAAGTGAAATAAATCAGATACAAATTTAAACATTGAATGGCTTCTGTTATAAGAGGAACCAAAAGTATAAATAATTTAAAGAAAAGAATAAAAAATAGATGATAGGAAGCAGAGACACAAACATTTTGGAGATGAGAAAGGAATCTAAAGATGGGGGAGGGGAGGGGAGGGAGAAAAAAAGGGAAAGATAAAGGATAAAGACATGATGTGCATATTTTACAACCTAAAATTAAGGTATTTGCCACGTGTTGTATACACGTACTAATAAAAATTCCTCAAAAATATATCCTGTCTGCCTTATTCATTAGCTTAAAAAAGAATCATTTATTGCACAATCTAAAACGCATCAGGGGGCCGGGAGTTTGGCTCAGTGGCTTAAACGCCTGTCTGGCAGGTGTGAGGCTGTGAGTTTGATCCCCAGTGCCGCAAAAAAATAAATAAATAAAAATAAATAAATAAATAAAATGCATCAGGCATTGCTGTTGCTAGCCCTTATCATGCCAAGATATATGAGACGAGATCATTTTCCTGAAGGAATATTGACTCTAGGATACAGGTACAGGAAAGCAACCACATTTTCATAGACTGCCACATGTTCATACTATAGGAGTTATTGAGCTCTAACGGGTGGAAAGAAGTATGTCACATTTCTCTGGCATGAACAGTAGAGATGATGTCAGGAAAATGTCATGGAAAAAATGATTCCTGAAGCAAGTCTGGAAAGATCAGGGCACTCACTGCTGGAGAATCAGGACTTGTGAAAACATAAAATGCAAAAGAAAAAACAATAACTAATTTCAAGCACTTCTAAAAGTATAGCAGACACAACAAGATACAGAATAGGATGGTGGAATCATTATATCAGTTTTGAATTTGAGAAACTGAGTGACTTGATAGAGCAATTCTAAAGCACTATGTAAGTGAAGATGAGTGTTAGGATGGATAGTGTTGAGCACACAAGGTAATTACTGACCACTTATGAAAAATATCAGCACATTCAATTTCTCTTTTTCAGTGATACCTCAATAAAGCTGGGAATGGGGAAAATACAAGCACACATGCAGCTCAGGACAGTCTTAGAATTCAAGAGTCTTAAAACATGACAACTCTAAAAAACTGCCTCCTGGGCACTTTTCTGGAAGAATGTGAAATAATGAAATCATGACTCCTATGTTTTTTCATCTCTGTGATAAAACACCTCAGACAAATGACTTAAAGTAGGAAAGGTGTATTTTGACTCACAGTTTCAGAGGGTTCAGTCATGGTTGCTCAGCTCTAGTCTACAGTTTCTGAGTCTATGGTGAGACAAAGTATAATGACAGAGACCATATTGTGCTCAGATTTGCTCACCCCATGAGGTCAGGGAAATGGGGGTACCCCAACATGCTCTTCAAAGGTGTGTCCCCAGTGATGCACAACCCAACAAGACCCCTTCTAAAGTTTCCATAACTTCCAATACTGCTGCCCTCTGGGCACCAAGCTTTCAACACATGAGCCTTTGGGGGACAATCTACTACCTAACTATAACAACTCCCCTACCCATTCTCAACCAGAATTTCCAATGAAATGTTCACATCTCCTCAGCTAAAGAAGTCAAGGCTATGTTCAGACAGGGGCTTAGAGAAATCCACGAGGCCTAAAGAATCCTAAACAAAGAACTTTTATCTATCTCTCTTTGGAAGGACTTGGGGCCCAAAGCAAGATTAGATTGCAATTTAGATAATAGCTTAAATACTTCATTTCACTTTGCTTTTGTAAATGAGGCAGGAAGTGATAAGCAGAATACTTTCATTCAGGTCTTATGAAAATACACTTATTCTCCCTTCCTTTATCCACTCTCCATTTTACTTTGGGAGAAACACAGTGAAAAATAGGAATATGCGCTGTCTAGGGAAATTACACTGGCATAATAAATCCACACTATTTTCAATGGAGCCCAGGTGGGAAGAAGACAGCTGTTCCCTGTTTACCCAGACGTGTATGTTTTTAAAAAGAAAGTTGTGCATAAATAGACCAAAATGATAGCTTTCCTGAACAACTAGGGTAATTGACAGAATTCTCCTTCTCACTTTTGTAATAAGCAGAAGTTTTGTGGTCCTTGTGATGTTATTATACTTCTTTTACTTTTTGTTTTCTCATGTATAAAGAGACATGTTGGTAAATGCACTGGTACAGTGCTCATGTTGATTTGGTGATTTAATTTACAAGTGAATTAATAAAGTTAAGAAAATAATGCAGTTACACATGGTTTTGCTACATGTATAGTGTGTTATATAAAATACCAAAGTAAAAAAAAAAATCCTGAAACAGATTATTTGCAAGGTACTCAGGCTTTGGATTAAAAAAATTCTAGCTCATGATCACTTACAGCTAACATGGAGATAAATCTGTAAAGTGTGTGTAGATTAATATATCTCAACTTGAATACATATAAATATGTAATTTTTAACTACATGATTATAGCCGCAACCTTAGTGACAACAATGCTGGTAATAATAACAGTTATTCCTAGTTTAAATTTTAAAACGTTTAATATTATAAATAATCCTTTGGGTCAATTTTCAGCATTTTCTGATAAAATCTCTCAGGTAACTTTCACTTTCCAGTATCCTTTCCCAAGACGCAATCAGATATACAGCAAAGAGATTTGACAAGACTGCTAGAGGTAGAGGAAGGTAGCAAAGAGGACCCCTGACCCCATGCTTATCTGTGGATTTGCACTGGCTTACATCTCCTGACAAGGGCTTCACTTCTGGCATTTGCAGCTGCTGGTATAGCTTTTCATTTGGATTCTTCTCCTGGTCAGGGCCTCCTAGTAATCACTGAATGGCTTAGACTCATGTCACCCTCATTTACACAGCCAGCTTTGCAGACCATGCTAGACTTTAACACTACCATCTCCCGGCATAAACCTCACATTCATGCCCTCTACTCTCTCAACTGACAGCACTGTCTTTTCCCTGGGTTAATCTCACCTATCTAAAATAGTTTCTTAGCCAGATGTAATGTCACATGTCTGTACTCCCAGCACTAGGGAGGCTGAGGCAGAAGGATTGCCAGTAGTTTAAATCTAGCCTGTGATGCATAGTGAATTCAAGACCAGCCTGAACTACACAGCAAGACCCTGCCTCAACAAAACTAAAATAAAAATAAATAAATGAGAATAAAATAGTTTCCCAAAGCCTGAGGCGTCTCATGAAAATGGGAATCAACTTCTGCCTTTCTCCCCCATCCATCCACATTTTAAGTCACTACGGAAAGATTCCAAATGATGGCCAAAAAGAAAACTATTCACCTTGACAGAAAAATGCTCTCAGACTCAGTCTGCACTCTAGAGAGTGTCTCTTTCTTCCTTTGGAGAACAAGAGGTCACTCAACCACATTCACTTAATTTACTCAGACTGTACATGACAAGCACTGGTCCAGGCCTGGCATCTCAGAGATGAGAAGCAGACAGTCCATCAGAGGGTTACCTCCCTAAAAGAGAAGACACTGGTGTAGATGCATTCACAGTGCAGAGATATCTGCTGTTGATTGAGGATACACAGGGAGCAGACATCACAGAAGAGAACCCTTAACTGGACCTGGGAGGTCAGAGAAAGCTGCATGGTAAAGAAGTGCCAGAGCCGAGTCCTCAAAAAGAAACAGAAACTCCCCCCGAAAATGACAGCAAGAACATTTCATGCGAGAAGGCAGTACTGTGGAAAGGCAGGGAAGCATAAAAGAATGTGGCTCATTAGGAGAACTGCCAAGGTACCTGGTATGTCTACCTTACACATATTACACATTCATCTCTCCTTTTCCCTCCTGGGAGGCTTTGATTCTTACTTGATTTCCTATACCTATGAGCAAAGGTTTCAATGCAAGCAGAAATGAACAGGGCCAAGTGAAATAAAAAGCGTGTAGATGGATACTTTCTGGAGATGAAAGAAGAAGCACCTTGAAATACTTTTAAAAAGAATAAGATTTCTCTTCTAAAAACTTCAGGCTGCCACTTAGTTTCAAATAAGAATAATTGGCTATTGTTGTTGCTTTCTTTTCAACTTTTTCCCATCAAGATAATTTTTTTAAAAATATTCTCCACAAATTACAGAGCAGCAGGGAAGGTGAACCATACAGGAAAATTCCAGCAATCATGAATGTCATAGTAACAAAGCAGTCTACCTAAAAAATGCATTGCTTAAAGAATAGAATAATTGAGAAAGAATAGCAGTGACTATTTTTGCAGACTATATATCTTTGTTCTTTTACATAAATGAGAAATCTTTAAAATTTGCACGTTCCATGTTTATTTAGACCATGTAGGAATGAGCAACATAAATTAAGGGAATGATACCAGCTTAGAGGAATAGTCTCAGTACAGCACATAGAGATGTTCAGAGGAAGATAAAGCAATAACAGTGAGTATAATCCTAAAGTAAAATCCTTTGTAAATTGTGCTAATTGGGATCACTTTCTTTGGAAAGATGATGCTTATAACTCAATTTAGAAGTACAAAAATATATGCAGCTCACTGGAACTACCAAGTTTATCTATTTATTCACTGCAGGTATGAGAAAATACTTAGAAGACAGGTGAGCAAATGCACCAAAGATATGTCAAATATTTTAATTAGTCAAAGGAATACCACCTGTTATGTGGCATATAAAGCATTTAATCTGAAATCCTCGTTCTCTATCGTACTGCTTAAATGATAAATGTTTATTCCCACAAGAAAGTATCAGCTTTCTCTTCAACACACTAGTTGACCTGTTTCTTCAAACAAATAGTTTTAACAAGTACTACTCATTCTTCATGTGAAGATGTAATTAGGTCTGGTTTCCTTCAGGGCTTAAATCCATGAGATATGCCTTCCAGCAGAATGAGTTTGGTATACGGAGGTGAGAGAGGGCATGCAGACCAAGATGAGAGCATGCTTCTGGAGCTAAAAGGTTCAATGCTTAAGTGCCAAGGTGATTATTTTATCACCATTACCACAGAAGGCCCAGTGTAAAATCAGCTCAAAGTTTCTTAAGGCTTGATGGTGCTGGTGCCAAGAGACCAGCTAACATGAGGACTGTCGAAGTCTCCCTTTAACGTCTCATGCTCAGACTTACAAATGCATGAAGGCACACAGGTTTGGAGTCAAGCGTTACAAGCCAGTAATGAGGGTAGATGAAGAGGGGAGAAGATGGGAGCAGAGGACTGGAGCAGTGTTCGACTCTGAGATTGTTTTTATACACAGCTCACCATTCCAAAACATGAGTTGTGGAGAAAAGTCCAAATAGAAGATCCAGGACCACTCTTTTAAAAGACTGAAAATAAAGTATAGTACACACAGCGCCACATGTATGATCACATGTTACACAACCAATTCACACTTTAGTGGTTTGTGATTTCCTTACCTTTTGTGGAATTGATTCCCAGAAAACAATATGGAAAAGCTGAGAAAATAATCCAATTTTCAGTTCATTCAACTTGAAAAATTTGTAAATTTCCAAATATATTCATTTTAATGGGACATTAGAAACAGTATTGCTTTCAGTGGAATTATTCCCTTGAGATATGTCTTATATCAGAAGATCTAGGATTCTCTTTCTGCTATGTTGGACTCTGGGAGGCACCTTAACTAGATAGTACAAATAATCTGCTCAAAAGGCAACTCTTTATTTCATACCTAAAATTCGCTGAGCCCGGTGCCCAGAATTGGTGCTCTCCTTGTCATAGAGACCTCATTTTTCTCATCTCTTCATCTCCATCATTATTTTTCCTGCAAAATACAACATTTAGTATAGACAAATGAGACCAAGATATCACCTTGATGTATATTATTCTTTACTAAGGTAAATTGGAAATGTATGCCTGTATCTGGAGCATGGAGGGGCTTGCCTCAGAGAGAAGCATTGAGAAGAGAAATGACAGCTGTAGCAAAAAGTCCCCATCTGATTTTTGGGCCTGTTTTTGAGATCTGTGATTAGAGGGGCAAGAAACTGCACAATTTAGGCCTGCCTCCATGAGATGGCCAGAATCTGACTCCTTCATTCAATTAGTATTTTTTGAGGCTAGAAGAGTTTCTCTGACAGCACCATTGACAAAGCGGGGTCATAGTCAAGTACAGGTCTTCTTTCATCAGTTTTCTGGAAAGCCTGTCAGGTCTAGCTTCCAGAGAATTGGAAATTTTAAGATAAACTGCAGCCAGTATCCTTAGCAAAGCCATTGAGATTCTCAGGGAGGCAATGGCAACACAGCATGTCCCAAGCCCAGTGACTTGGTGGGTAACAGCTAACAGGGAGTGGGATTCACAGCAGCAGAGGACAGGTAGCACATTTGCTGCTGACATGTTGCAGGCACAGCTAACTTTCACACAAAATTCCTTTCAGAAAGGAAACTCCATGGACAAGAATGTAAACTTTGTTCCTACTCAGTTCTCTGTTTGGCACTCCATGGTTATTCAACAAATGCTTTGGAATAAATTCAGGATATTGTTAGACAGGCTGATGACCGAGAATTTGTTCAGTGAATATTTGAGCTATCACCACTTGATCATTAAAATATTTGTAGCAAATTCATCGAAACAGATCAATGAGCTAATTTTTTTTTGGTGGGAAGATCAGTTTAGTTTGTGTCACTTTAAAAACAGTTTTGCTCTTTATGCACAGATTAAAAAAGGGAAAACAATGAAGGTAAGAATTGGGCATAATTTCTACACCAAACTCTGTGGATCAGTGTAGTGATTCTGTTTTTGTATGTGGATGGAAGATACTTCTCTCCAGTCCTGCTCAGCCTCATTGATCAAATAAAGAATGGTTTGGGGCAGCCTCAGGGCACTCTAGAAGTCAGTTTTCCTTTATGTGATCCTCAAATACTAAAGCCTGGTGATTGCAACAGTGCCAAAATCTTCCTCGGAAAAAAAAAAATCCACACCACTCAGTACCAAGGTTCCATTATTTCCCATTAGGGAATTCTACAGAACAAAATGCCTGTTTAAAATACAAACATGTTACCTGGAAGAAGTAACATATTAATCCATTACCAGCCATTAATACTACACCAGAAATTAATTTATCAGTCAATCACTGAGCAGGCATTGCCTCAGGAAATGGTACATAAGGCAAACTTGTTAACTTTTCCCTCCATTTTAGATTATGGTTTATCACACAGATGAAAAATTGCAACAGCTGTAAAGAAATCTAAAACAGAAAAGGACACCTTTCCATGAGCCAGGAGCAGCCACCACGGGGAACGGGAAGAATCAAGAAGCCAGACCATGCCTTCTCGTGAGCCAGCTGGAGTGCCAGCTGGAAGACAAGAAGAGCATCCCCCAACCACCCCACCCCCCGCCCTGCTAAGTAATGGGCTGTTTCAGAGGAAGTCAGGCTAAGATGCTAGCAACTAAAGTAAAAAAATAACTTAATACTTGTATTGTTTGATTGACTTTGCAAACCTAAAGCTCGTAGTCTGAGCAACTATTTGGAGGATAACAATGTACATTATAGCTACTGTAGGAAATTTATTTCTGTCTTGTTTTTGAAGACCAATGTTTTGTTCTGTTTTACCGTTTTGTTTTAGTCCCATATCTGGTAACCTGAGCAACCATTTTGAAGATAACAATATGTGATGTAACAACCATGGTTAAATTCCTATCGTCTTGTTTTGAAAACCTATATAGCTATTGCTGTTCTTTGTTGTTACCGTTGTCATTTTGTTTTTGCTGTTGTTGCTTTTTTGATTTGTTTGCTTCTTGATTTTTCTATTATTTCTTTCTCCTCTTTAGAATAAAATAAAGAAAAAGAAATCTAAAACATGGACAAAATGCCCACCCTTTCCTCTCATAAGCCTACTGCGGTGACACTATCTACCATATTTGTCTGTGTTCCAGTGTAGAGCCTACCCAGAGTCAGCTTTGGCTCCATATTTCTTCTTTTTTCTGAATAACAATGGATAACATTTATTAAGGATCTGTGCACCACATACAATTCTAGAAATTGTTAGGCAAGTTAAATTGTATTATCTCAGCAGCATAGGTACTGTTTGCATGCTTATTTTGTAGATGAGTAGATTGAGGACCAGAGCAGTTAAGTATTTATCAGAGCTTGTAGGTGATTGTTTCAAACTCAAGAATTTGACTATAACGTCCAATGATTTCAATCCATGAACCAAACATATCAAGTGACAGTAAAGAAATTGAGGTTTTTTTCATAATTATTATGTCCATAGTTCCACAAATAGTAGCTGGCAGTTCAAGCAAGCTGTCTGAGTCCTCTTAGATGCACTATGCTGATAACAGATATATTGTCTTGGTTGACACTGTCTCAGAAGAAGGTTGATATCATTATGCCCATTTTACAATATTGAACTTCAAGAAAACGATGAAATTTTTCAATTGCACATCATAAATGATGAATACAGAGTGCAAATCCAGATCTTTGGACCCCCAAGTTCAATACATTGGTGTAGGTCCTTTTCTATTTGTCTCTTGACAATCAATTTTTTCAATATAGTTTAAACAAAAATACTATCTGTATTTTACTACTTTATTTATTGAAAGAAATTCACTTCTACTTTTCCTTGTTAGAAGGTAGTTTTAATAATTATCATTGTATTGGTAGTCCAATAGTACCCTGAATTTTCTTTTATATTTTACAGCTATTATAAATCAGGTGACAACGAAGACATCAGTATTCTTTTAAATTAGTTCTTTAAGAATAGTTACATAGGGCCAGGGATTTAGCTCAACAGCACAGCATCTGCTTGGCAAGTGCAAGGTTGTGAGTTTGATTTCAGGTACAACAACAACAGAAAAAAGAATGGTTATGTAAAATACTTCTCATTTTGCTTGATTTTCCAATATCACCCAACCTTATCCAGAAAAGTGTAACATTTCTCTGCGGAGAGCCACTAACAGGTTCTTTCCCAGAAGCCCCTCCTGTAGAGGCTTGAATAGTTCTACTCGACTAAAGAGCAGCCATGCCTTGTAATGAGCTGGAATTCTCTCTCAGTACTGTCACAAAGAAAAAGTACATGATCCCAGCACTTGGGAGGCTGAGGTAGGAGGAGCGTTGTGAGTTCAAGGCCGACTTGGGCTACAACGCGAGCGCAAGGCCGGCCTAAGCTACATAGTGCAACTCTGCCTCAAAAACTGAGGGCCAGGAGTTTGGCTCAGTGGCGTAAGCACCTGTCTGGCAGGTGTGAGGTTGTGAGTTTGATTCCCTGGTGCCACAAAAAAAAAAAAAAAAGAAAGAAAGAAAGAAAAAAAAGTAAATGTTTGCAGTTCCCCTCTAGTCAGTCTGACCTCTAGAAAATAAATCTTTTAGATCAGAAATTATATCTTTTCTGGATCTTGATGTTGTCTCTATACTCAGTTAATTCTCACATATTAATTGATGGCTTCTTTTAATGAAGGTAGGGAAGTGCCTTGTGGTTTGTACTCAATTCAGTTGTAACAACCACTTTTACTAAAATGAAAGATTGATGATTATGGGAGTTTGTGTACTTTGGATTGCATTACAGAAGTAATTTATTTATGCTAATTATCATGTCTCATTCTATAATGTTTTCCACTGTGTGAGATATTGATTTTTTTCAAAAAGTCACCTTGTGGGTAACATATTTAGTTGATAAAATAATTATTTTTAATTACTCTAATCTTATTATGTAAACAGATTTGAGAAAGCAGAAATTTGCAAAGATTTATTACAAATTATTCTCAAGATTTGTTTTCTTTCTGGAATCACTATGACTTAAGAAGTAAGGTCATCATAATATCTGCTTTCCACATAGACTGCCAAGTTTAAAAATACTTTATATTAAAGTATCAGTACAAGAATAAATGCAAATGCTCACATATATTAGCTACAACAAAGAACTTTACATTATTAAAAGAAAAATACAACCTGTGCTCTTGAGAAAACCTATATTTTAGGGCCATTTACTTATTGCTTCTTGGAACTATTTCAATATTTAATTATTGTCTTAGTTAGTTTTCTCTTGCTCAGACATAATACCCAACACCCATAAGTTAGGGAAGGAAAGTGTTATTTAGCTCACAGTCTGTAGAGGTTTTAGTCCATAGTCAGCTGCTTCCAAGGCAAGATGCATGGCAGACAGGCATTGCAGAAGAGAAACAGTTCCTGGCGGGCAGAAGGTAACAAAGCAACAAAGGATGACCACAGCTCTTTCTGTCCTTTATATCTTATCCAGACTACTTAGGGCAGGTATCATTCACACCCTTAATCCTAGTTCTCTTGAGCCTAGCATTGCACCATGAATCAATTCCAACATCACACAGTCTAGTTCCAGTCACCTCTGAAAAACAATTGCCTATGCTCATATGAGGACAACACAAACTATGACAATTATGAACTTTCTGTTTATTCACTTCACAATTTTATTCAGTTTAGCAGTTGAATATGAGTTGTAACTGGCTGGGAGATGAAAAATAGAAATATACTTATGGCAACTTCAAGAGATGAAAATAATATTACATGAATGTTTACAGTCAAAAGTTAAACTGAGTTGCAATTTATTAAATTACTATTAGATCAATTTTCAGCAATTTTCAATTGATGTTCTATTCTATATTGTAGATTATATTCATTCACTTTGTTCTTTGATGGACTTAATCTTTCATTTTAGTTAAAGTGGTTTTTTGAACTTACTGCAAAATGTAAGGCACATCCCTCACTTCATAAAAACAAATTTAATGAATGTATACATGTTATAATCTAAATGTAAAATTCTCCTTTATAGGAAATAGAAATGGACCCAACTGCAGAAATACTTAGATTACTTAAAGTTTGACTTGCAGTAAAACTCCATGGAAATTTCCCATTTTTCTCCAGTTCCCCCATAGGAGGTTTATCTCTAATTGCCCATGAAGCACCAATGTAGCTGACTCATGCAGCAGTTTTCAGAATGTTTTGAAACAGCACATGAAATCCTGTGAAGTTACCATTCCAATGCAACCAGAAAGATGTCATGCAGTTGGGGTCCTCAACCTTGTTTCTCTTTTCCAAGATCAACGACAAATTTGTTTGTTTCTATCTAGAAGTTATTCTGAAGAGTAAATCTGTAGGGGAGATTTACTCATAAAGATATTGCTATAAAGATGTTATACAGAGGTCAAGTCAGTCATTGTTCTCTGTTTAATTTTTCTTGGTATTTTAGATAAAACATAACTTCAACATGGACTTATTTCAATCGAGAAATTAAAAGAGAGGTTAATAAAAAACAAAAAGAAGATATGGGAGTGGCTAAGTGCTCTAAGATACTACGAAACAGAAACAAAGGATGAGAGGATCCATGAAGCACATAAAATGACAAGGAAAGCAAAAGAATTTTAAAAAAAGTCTAGAAGAAAAAAGTGCAAAAATGTATTTTCACTTTAGGCCCTGGCTCAAATATTTAAAGTGGAAGTGTTACATTTTTCAATGTTGATTTTGGCTTATCATGTTCAATATTTTTCATAGTTTTATTGGAATTATAAGCTATAAAAGAAGAGAGGCTAAACCAAGAAACAAGATACAAAGGAGTATGGATTGTAACAAAGTGTGAACCTTTGCAAAAAATCTAAGCTTTTTTCTCTATCCCTTAGACTGTCCTGTTTGCTATTTCAAAATTTTACTCCTTCAAAACTATTTATTAAGGGTCTAAAAGTATATTTATTAAGTATAACTATTTATTAAGGATCTATATAATATATAGATTTTAAGTATCACACCATTCTTAGCCTTTTTGGGATTCCAGGTGTACTGTTTAATTTTTTTTTTTTCAGCACCGGGGATCGAACTCCCAACCTTGAACCTGCCAGACAGGCACTTAAGCCACTAAGCCAAACTCCCAGCCCTAGTTTTTTGAGGCAGGGTCGCACTGTGTAGCTCAGGCGGGCCTTGTGCTGGCGTTGTAGCCCAAGCCGGCCTGGAACTCACAATGCTCCGCCTACCTCAGCCTCCCGAGTACTGGGATTAAAGGCGTGTGCCACTACGCCTGGCAATTTCTATTTTTAATAGTATTTGCCACATACTTGTTTTTTAGTATAGCTGTTATTCTTATATTAAACTATAAATGCCTTAAAGTTACACACTGTGTCATGTTCCTTAGGTCACCATACAATGAGCAGCTGTACATGCTTGACAAAATAAATATTTAAAAGGCTTGAAGAAAAATATCATTGAAATTTTGAATACAGAGAAGATAGGATGCGAACTTTCACTTCTTTTGCTGTTATGTTAGAAACTTCCTAGAGTTATACAGAGTCTTTATTCAAAGAACTATCATATATTTTATTTATTTCCACCGGGAGCCTAATAGGTTAGTTAAGACATGTGTTACTGAGTCTACTTTAAAGGAGGAAGTAAATGGCTAAAATCACATATAATATATTATTCTATAATACAGAAATCCAGACCAAGAATCTACTTCTCACAATTTACACATTCATTTTTTTCTGTTATGTTTCCATTAGCTAATCCAATATACTTGGTCAGCCTTTCTCCTTTTCAGTCATCTAGGCAGATTATATAGGAAGAGAAAAAACTCAAGTTATTATTCACATATCTGACAGTATCATTCAGATATCTATTCAAAGAATCACATATCTATGTTATAGCAGGGAATAAAAAGTAATAAGCAAGAAAATCTTTCTAATAAATAAAACTGTTAAACACAAAATTCAATG